>BLSH010024490.1:1726238-1753296 GCA_018402905.1 Glandirana rugosa | reverse complement strand
CCCATTCAACTTCTGGGTTTCCAAATTGGCCACATGGCCTGAGCTTGCCCTTTATGCCTTGGAGGTGCTGGCCTGCCCTGCAGCCAGTGTATTGTCGGAACGTGTGTTTAGCATGGCAGGGGCGTTATCACAGACAAGCGGAGCCGTTTGTCCACATCCAACGTGGACAAGCTAACCTTTATTAAAATGAATCAGGCATGGATCCCACAAGACTTGTCTGTACCTTGTGCAGAATAAACATTTAGACCGGACTCACACAGCCATTCACATGCTTGTTTTTTTGAATAGGCCTCAAAACAAAAAAAAAAAAAATACCATGTTGGCTACCTCCTCCTACTCCTCTACCACCGCCACTTCCACCTACACTGCCACGGTCACGGCCTAGTCAGCCTCTAGGCTCCTACTCCACATCCACCCCCCTTCCCATTTTTTTATTTGATTTTAATTTATTTTCCCTATCCCCATTTTTTTGTAGGGCACTTGCCCTACCCTTACCCCCATTTTACTTCCTTTTGCAGCCCTCTAGGGCTTTCCAAGACTTTGTTACAGCCATTTTTGTGCCTGAAAGTTCGGGTCCCCATTGATTTCAATGGGGTTCGGGGTCCGTGCGATCGTTAGGGTTCTGTCCGGACCCGAACCGGGACTTTGTCCCGAAGTTCGGCCGGACCAGCAGAGCCCAAACTTCCAGAGGTTCGCTCAACTCTAATTATTAAACCTTATTCTGAAAAGTGTTAATCTTGTCCCTAAAGCTCTTAATGCAATTGCAAGCTATAACAAACCTGTTCCTTGAAGAGTGCTACTGTTTAGGATAAATCATTTGAATACTCCTGTCTGTGGTGACAGCGTGTGTTATAGGCGATTATTCTAAAATCATAATTGGTATTGCTAAAATTACGAGTCCTCTTGCTCGGTCCCAAGAGGTGGTGGCAGTGAAAGGGTTAATTGCTTAAATTAGTTCGGTAACAATCGCTCTTGGGCTGCTGGCACCTAGATTGTGGTCCCGCAAGCTGGAAAATCTTTGTGCTGGATGCAGCTGAGAGTGGCATTGTTACTTTTAGTGACAAGCGCATTGTGAGATTGGCCGGTCCTCTGTCACGAGTTAGTGAGGAGGGCAGGGATCTGATACCCGCGTTCGGCGGTATACAGACGGGAGTGCCAGGCTGCGGGCACACGGTGCGATCTGTGTGGTGGCACGGGGTGTGATCTCTGGGCTGGGACTGGCTGAGCAATGTTGGATGATGGATCACAGAGCAGGCAGAGTGTGAAAAGTTTCGGGGGTCATGTTCCCTGTCTCCCCCCTGCTGATCGCACCTACGCATATGGCATCAGAGGTGGTGTGTGTGACTGTGAGCTCATCTTCAGATTCCTGCTCCCAGCCTGCCTTCTTGTGGGTGAGTGATCCTATAGATTGCATACTACTTATGTCATACTTCGTGATGACCAGCAAATAACTTTTCCTGCAGAACTTCTTTTACCTTGATCAGCTCTTGTGTATTGTGTCACTTATCTAAAATGCTACTTAGTTTACTGTGGTGGGGGGGGGGGGGGGTGGCACATTCCCTGCATTCATTTTCCTGGGGGGGGGGGCCAACTCGTCTTCTGTCGGGCGGAGGTGGTGGCGCCCCCCCTGAATTATAGGGCATCAGCCGCCACTGTCTGACACTAATCCTCCCACTTACCTACTTGTAACCCTAACACTAATCCTCACATTTACCTTTATTTGTAACCCTAACACTAGTCCTTGCTCGATGTTATTACACAAAGTGGTCCATTGCCGTATTCTGGTTGGGCACCAGTGTGCGCGTGCTCCCAAGCCGGGCTGTGGGTGTCCATAGACAACATTTTCCATGTGCATTGGTGACATCTGCCTCTGAAGCAGCCAGCATGACTCTATTTAAGAGACCATGCTTCCTCTGGACAATGACCCATAGACACTACTTTCTATGAGAACAGTCTGGATCTTTCAAGACCCACATGGACGGCTAGATATGTGCAATTAATTTCGCTCTCAATACAAATTTGGATGAATTTTAAGTTATTCGGAGATATATATTTTTTTTGTGTTTTATAACAATTAGAATTTGGATCGGTCGAAAAAAGATTGACCAATTCGAATTCTGTGTGAAGAAACAGCTGGTTGTTAAGCAGCGGGCCGGGAAGATGGCCACCTGCGTCCTTAAAGGAGTTGTAAAGGCAGAAGGTTTTTTTTATCTTAATGCATTCTAAAAACCTTCTGTGTGTAGCAGCTTCCACAGCACCCCCTAACTACTTACCTGAGCCCCTTCTCTCTCCAGCGATGTCCACGAATGGCTGAGACACAGCAGTGGCACCATTGGTTTCCCGTGGCTTTCAAGTATTGCCAGACCTTCGGGTCTGGTATGGATTTTAAGGGGAACTCCACGCCAAAATAACAAAAATGGTTAGGGTCCCCCCCAAAATCCATACTAGTCCCTTATCCGAGCATGCAGCCCAGCAGGTCAGGAAAAGGGAGGGGGCAAGCAAGCGCCCACCCCTCCTGAACCATACCAGGGCACATGCCCGCGACATCTGTTTCCATCCCGACAACCCTGGACTGTGGTTGTCAGGGTCTGCAGGCAGGGGGCTCATCAGAATCTGGAAGCCCTCTTTAACAAGGGGGCCCCCAGATCCTGGTCTCCCCATGTGAATGGGTACCCATTCACCAAAAAAGTGTCAAAAAGTAAAAACCACAAGAAACTGTTTTTGATAAGTCCTTTAATAAAAAATAAAAAAATAGTGTCCCTCGACACAATTTATCGTCAATCACGATGCCCGCTGGACCCCAAAAATAGAAAAAAACAAAACGCTCCGCCTCCTGGGAGGCTACCCGCCATATTCCTCCTCTCTGCTTTGCCTATATAAGCACTGTCAAAGCACAGAGGAAGTATGCGGCAGGTAGCCTCCCAGGAGGCGGAGCGTTTTTTTTTTCTGGGTCGGTGGGCGTCGTGATTGATGATGGATTGCATCGAGGGACACTATTTTTTTTTTTTTTTAATACAGGAATTATCAAAAACTGTTTCTTGTAGTTTTTACTTTTTGACACTTTTTTGGTGAATTGGTAGGGGTGCGATGTACCTGATAACCACTGACATAGGAGGGTGGGGGCCGGGATCTGAGGGCCCCCTTGTTAAACGGGGCTTCCAGATTCTGATAAGCTTCCTGCCCGCAGACTCCGACAACCACAGTCCAGGGTTGTTGGGAAGAGGCCCTTGTCCCCATCAACATGGTGAAAATGTGCTTTGGGGTGGGGGGGAGCAGGCAGAGCCCCCCTGTCCCAAAGCACCCACACCCTGTGTTGAGGGCATGTGGCCGGGTATAGTTCAGGAGCGGGGCGCTCACTCATCCCCTTCCCTTTCCTGACCTCAGATAAGGGTCTAGTATGAATTTTTAGGGGGACACCATTTTTTTTAAACATTTTCTATTGCCGGGCAATATCGGCATTCTTTTCTTTACTTACTTTTCTTTATTCTTCAGTGGGGAAGCCCGCTGGCAGATGATGACTCCTGGCCCGCTGCTTAACAACCAGCTATTTCTTCACACAGAATTCAGATTGGTCGATCTTTTTTGACCAATCCGAATTCTAATCAATCAAGTTGGAATACGTTAGAAAATAATAAATAGGTGGTATAGTACACTGGCGAAGTTGCATAGGTTCTTTCCCTCGACTTCAGACTGTTGTTGGAGGAACGAGGAACACTCTTGCATATTTTCTGGTCATACCCCAAACTCAAACAATTTTGGAAAGGAGTCTGTCACACTGCCCAAAAATTTACGGAACGTCCAACTCCTGACAACCGAGCTTTCTTTCTTTTCCATGCCTCCACCATTGCAGAAAAAATCTACAAGAAATCTGTTAGTCGCCATCTTCTTGACGCTGCCAAAACATGTATCCCTCTCAAATGGAAATCTCCACAGCCACCGAACATTGGTCTTTGGTTTAGGAAAGTAGAAGAAATAAGACCTTATCCTTCAGCACAACACCAACTTGAGCGCTACTCCAAAACTTGGACATTATGGAATATGTTCGGCTTCTCTGCTGAAGGACATGACCTCTTTGAAAGCGATACCATTGACTGAATTCATCTCAGCCCACTAATGTGAGACATATGTATTCCAATGGTAATAACTAAACTTTTCACATATTACTCTTGCACTCTGTGAATTGACATCCATTTCCCCCACATTTTTTCCCATTCCCTCCCCCACTTCCCATTCTCACCCCCACCCTTTCTCTCTTACTTCTTGCTTATTTTTCTTTCTTTTCAATCTCTTCTTCCTTCTATTTCTCACTGTATTTTCACGGCTGTACGTTACAATTTTTTCGGGAAAAAAAAGATTGCGGCAAGTTCCATGGGCTCGCTTTGTTTAGTGATCCATTCTGGGCCTTATCTCATGTGATGTTACACTTTGAATGTACACCGGCCAGGAATATATGCTGCAGTCTGGGTACATAGTCATACATGTTGATTTTGTTCTGTTTTTTTCTTTTTTATTTGATGTTGTATGATGCTGTATTATGTTGTACTATATGCCCTTGTACTTTCATCGCTTTAATGCTGTGGATCTTGTCTTTTGATTAAATAAAATTTTGGGGAAAAAAATAATAATAAATGAAACAAATTTTAACAAAAACAAAACTAAACAAATTCCGAAACCAAACTAAACTAATTCCATAACGAAACAAAATTGGTAACATAACGAATCTATCCAAAACTAAACAAACTTTTCCGTTCCGCACATGTCTAGACGGCTAAGTATTACTCCATCCATTTGTGTGTTACAGTCAGGTCAATAAATATTGGGACATTGACACAATTCTAATCTTTTTGGCTCTATACACCACCACAATGCGTGGTGCTGAGGGGGCACCTGTTCGGGCGCGCTCTTGAGATGGGCTGTGTGCATCCATAGGCACACACAGCTTAGCTTTGTCATGCTCTCTGCTTCCTCCTCACAGGGTTTGACTGACAGCAGCAGGAGCCTATGGCCATGGTGATGCAGTTGGGACAGTGCTTCATATAATAAATATCCAAAAAAAATGTAAAATAAATGAATTTCTTCATCAGTTTAGGCCAATATGTATTCTTCTACATATTTTTGGTAAAAAATAATCGCAATAGGCGTATATTGATTGGTTTGCGCAAAGGTTATGGTGTCTACAAAATAGGTAATAGATGTATGGCATTTTTATTTTATTTATTTTTTTTACTAGTAATGGCGGCAATCAATGATTTTTAGCGGGACGTCGACATTGCGGCGGGCAGATCAGACAATTTTTTGGGACCAGTGACATTTATACAGTGATCAGTGGGGGAGTGGACTGACTGGAAGGAGATTGAAGGAGGAGTCAGGTAAGTGTTTAGGAATGGGGGGGCATAAAACAGGTGTTAGGGCATTTTTAGAATGCATTAAGTTAAAAATGCTTAGGCTAGGGGGTCACAAACGGGTGGCCCTCCATCTGTTGCAGAACTACAGTTCCCACGAGGCATTGCAAGGCTGACAGTTACAAGCATGACTCCTATAGGCAGAGGCATGATGGGACTTGTAGTTCCGCAACAGTTGGAGGGCCGCCAGCTTGAGACCCCTGGCTTAGGCTATATAACCACTTTAATTTTCTTGCACAGAAAGTCCATGCTACACAGGTGCACTGAGACAGAGTATGAGACAGATTTATTATAATTAAGCAGCTTTTTTCATATTTTCTCCCCTCAAGCACTCCAAAGCCTTGTATACACAATGAGAACATCGGACAAATTATCGTCTGTTTTTTTCTTCATGCTAGTTTCAGATTGAAAATGAAGAGGTTTCTAAAGTTATGAAAATTCTTGTACTACAGAATATAACTTCTGAAGTGATGTAATGTTTAGTATTGCATTGTTATGTATTCTGCCGTTTCTGAGCATGCGTGATTTTGGTCTTCCGATTTTTTTCGGACACATTCTGTACTGATTAAACAAAAATCGTACGTTCTTCGAAAGCGGTATTTTTCGTCTGATTTTCTGATGGTGTGCACTAGGCATAAAATGCCACTACAACATAATAAAACCAGTCCAATTCTTAAAGAGGAAGTAAACCCTGATGGGTTTTACTTCCTCTTCGTTGCTCTGCATTACCCTGCAATGTAAAATTATAATAGGCTAGTATGCATCACATGCTAGCCTATTATGTGACATTACCTGCATTGGAAGCCTGCGCTGTCCCTGCAGTAGGAAGCGTCCATCTTCGCCCCTCTTCCTTCCAGGGCCGCGGACCTGGCTCTGTGATTTGCCGGAGCCGCGTGACGTCACTCCCGCACATGCGCTGTTTCTTCACTGCATATGCGCCCAATGACGTCGGCACATGGAAGTACATTGTATATCTTCTAAACCGTCCAGGTTTGGGGGATATGCAGGGGACCTACAGGTAACCCTTATTATAGGCTTACCTGTAGGTTAAAGTGGTTGTTATGAGTTGACAACCACTTTAATTGTGCATCTATTTAGCGTGGACATTTGACTCATCTCCACTGGTAATTCTGTCATAAATGTGTCTCAGTTGGCTTCCAGGATTCCAAGCATAGGATTCACAAAGCCAGTGAAAGTTTTCAGCTAAAAGGCAGCCTGAGTTATGTCTGATTATGTGGCTAATTTGCGTGATACGTGTCCCCCGGTAAAGCTGGATGTACAGTAGTAGCAAAACAGACATTGACAATCAAGCACTAAATGCTAAATTGTTGCATATATTTCTGTATTATTATGATATGAGTCAATCTAAATAAAAAGTCAGTGTATCCGAACACAACCTGTGATGGATTTGAGTCTTTTTTCAACCTCACAACAAGATATGTAACTATAAGGCCTCATACACACGGGCGTTTTTTACAGCCACGTTGTTTAGCGTTTTTTACAGCTCTCCATGTTATTCAATGACCCCTTAAAAATGCAGACGTTTTTGAGCTGTAGATGGCGTCGGCGTTAGTAAAGTAGAACCGACGGCCAGCGCATTCTGAGGCTGTTAATGTTTTGGCGCTTTTGACGCCGACGCCCCAAAATGATCCCTAACGCTCACTAACGCCATACCAACGTTAACCGGCATTTTTGTCACCAACGTTTTCAGGTTAAAAAATAGCAGAGGAATGTTTTTTTTTTTAAAAACGCCTATTGACGCCGACACTCATTAACGCTCATTAACACCGATGCAAAACGCCGAAAAAAATGCAGATTTTTCCCTGACGTCGGGCCTGACGTTTTGCTTATTTTTTTTCATACGCCCGTGTGTATGAGGCCTTAGGCACCTAGATGACTGTAACATACAGGGATATACAATATAATATTGACATAAACGTACACACATAGCTTGAACTTGTGTCTTTTTTCAACCTCACAAACTATGTAACCTTTTCTCCATGCAGTAATTTAAGATTTCATTTAAATATAATAGTCCAGTAAAACTAAGATGCAAAGGTAATGTTATTTCATAATCTTGCCTGCACTGTCCTCTCCTGTCCAAAGGCCAACAGTCTGAGGAATCACCATGCTTTATGTGATTGGCTTCTGGTAGATGACGTAAGTGAAGGGAGGGAGTGCAGTCACCAGACTGTCAGGCTGGTTGCCTATATATACAGAGCTCCTCTGTGCTGTAATCATACCTACTCCTGACTCTGAGCAGAGTTCTTGCTTCAACAGTGTTTGAACGGAACCCTCTCTGAGTCCTTTGCTCTTTTTTCCAAACATCTTTCAATTATTTCTGATTTTCTCTGACCTATTTGCGCCACCCAAAACCACCGAAACGCCGAAATGGAGTCCCAGGTGCGCCAGAACTTCCACCGCGAATGCGAGGCTGCCATCAATCGTATGGTCAACTTGGAGCTGTACGCCTCCTACACCTACCTCTCCATGGTGAGGATTTTGATTACTTTTTTTGTTGTATGTAAGATATATTTCTTCTGCTGGCCATAAATGATTCATTTTTAATTTTTGTTCAGACAACAGGCTGACCAAAAGTAAAAAAGTGAACACATTTTTCCATTCACACAAGAGGTGTATGGAGGAATTCCCCCCGCTGGAACATTTTATGCTGACATTGGGACTGTCAGAATACACTGGTCAGCAGTTGAAGCCACTGATCGACAAATGTTTTCCATCTGGCTCATTTGACAGAAATTGATCAGCGACGGCCACACACTGATCAAAATGTATCCGGTCCCTATGGCACCTGCTGAATTTTGATTTACATAGCTTATTGAGGTCATTATTAGGCAATTTTGTATATTACATCTTTTATGGGACTACAAGACCTATTATCTATTAGAGCAAAGTTACTTTAATTTATCTATTATAATTGTATTTAACAATACAAATATACACAGGTGTGTGTTCTAAAATGTAGATCCTTGTCTTATCAAACTTTTTTCTTTATATACAATCATTTTCTGTGGGTATTTAGCTTGGTTCTCACCAGTTGGTGTTTCATAACCTGGGTACTGTAATGCAAGGTCAGATTACACTTTTAGCACCGAGACTGACAATATTATTAACCCCTTCACGCAAATATGCGGCCTCGGTTTGAAGGGGTTGTACCGGGCTGATGCCTGCAGCTGCAGGCATCACCCCAGTACCCTTTTTTTTTAGAGGCAGCGATCGGCTTTCTTGGGATAACAACCGATGTGGCTAAGAAGCCGCTCAGCTGTAATCCCCAAGCAGTGGGAGGGGACTTCCCTCCCCCCCCATTGCCACCTTCCACGATTCACCTGGTCTCCCCCATCCAACCGGGAGGCCCGAGTGACCAGCCGGCACATCCGCCGGCTGGCCGGAGACCCGAACAAAGTCAGAATTGATCAGGTCTTGGATCTAGTAACCTGGAAGCGATGTCATGTCATCACTTCCAGTTTAGAGAAGACTAAAAGGCGCCAAATATTTTTAAAAATGACAGCATTCAAAACTACCAAACTTGGCGTTTTGAATGCTTTTAAGTGCAGACCCCAGATCCCTCCATAAAGAGTACCTGTCACAGCCTATTACTTTCACAAGGAATGTTTACAATGAAATGCACACCTGTGGGAACCAATATAATCCTCTCCCCATCTTTGCCAATATCTAGTTCACTCACATATCGTCTGGCAAGTTGAGCAAAAAAGCAAAACATTGTATTCTGTTAGGTAATAAAGTTGAGATACCCTATGACATTTTGAGACGGATAGTGGTCCATGACCGTTATTTTTCAGCCAGACTGATGAGAATGAGGAATTAGTGGTGTATGAAATATGGGAGTTCTTCAGGGGAGATACATTTCTATGCCATCCAATGAGATCAAATGGAGTTCATGAATATTAAGGGAAATTAATTTAGCTCTACAAATATAAGATTTTATTAGGTGTCACATAATGGTATGTACATTTTTTACATTAAACCTTAATCTGCTTTCTTTCTTCAGTATGCTTTTTTCGATCGTGATGATGTGGCTCTTCGCCATGTGGCCGAGTTCTTCAAGGAGCACAGTCATGAGGAGAGAGAACATGCCGAGAAGTTCATGAAATATCAAAACAAGCGTGGGGGACGCATCGTCCTGCAGGCTGTCAAGGTAAGAGCAATCTGTAGCTTTGGACATGCAAATACTAATATTTCAGAAAAAGAACATGTTTTCACTGACTTGAGAAAAGACATGTCTTATATATTAGATCAGGGTTTCTCAACCAGGGTTCAGTGGAACCCTAAGGTTACTCCAGAGGTTGCTAGGGGTTCCTTGAGCAATGGTCAATTTCTACCTCTCAGATAAATTCCCAATGACACCATTGATCTTTTTAACTATCTGTACGGGGGTAATTCTTCCCAGTGACCACAAGTGTAAGGAGCATCCTTCCCATTGACCATCACACTAATGTATCATGAGTTGTAGATTTTTAATTTTTAGCAGGGGTTTCCCGAGACCGGAGAATTATTTCAAGGGTTCCTCGGTGTTGAAAAAGTTGAGAAAGGCTGTATTAGATGATGTGCCCTTGTCAGTAATGAGCCAGAATAAGGTGATCAAACTGGTTCCTCTCATTGCACATACGTTGTAGCGTTATTAATATTTCGGGGGGTGTTATGTACATACAAGGAAGCTTTGCTACAATCATAACTGGCTGCTGATAACTAGAAAAAAGTCATTATTTATTAACACTAAGTTACAAAAAGGTATGTGTAGCAATTATATATATTATATGTTTCACCAAAAGTTATCCTTTTTACTGTGTACTGTCCAGGAAAAACTTCATGATTTTCACTTATAATGATATATCAAATAGAGAGAATTGGCTCCCTATAAAGTAAGCAAAATGTAAAAAATTTAGTTTGTTAGACTTTTTTGGTTGTTGCCCCTTTAACCACTTCAGCCCCGGAAGGATTTCCAGCTTTAGGACCGGAGCCCTTTTTGCGATTCGGCACTGCGTCGCTTTAACTGACAATTGCACGGTCGTGCGACGTTGTACCCAAACTAAATTTGCGTCCTTTTTTCCCCACAAATAGAGCTTTCTTTTGGTGGTATTTGATCACCGCTGCGTCATTTCTGATCCCCGCTATAAACAAAAGAAGAGCGACAATTTTGCAAAAAAACCCAAATTTCTTACTTTTTGCTAACATACAAATCCAAAAAATAAAAATAAAAAAACATTTTTTTTCATCGGTTTTGGCCGATTTATATTCTTCCTCATATTTGTGATAAAAAAAATCGCAATCGGCGTTCATTGATTGGTGTGCGCAAAAGTGGTCGCGTTTACGGATGACGAGAATTCATTTTTGGGGTTTTTATTTATTTATTTTTTTTACTAGTAATGGTGGCGATTTTTAGCGGTACTGCGATATTTCAGCGGACATGTCGGACCATTTTGACACTTTTTTGGGACCATTGGCATTTATACAGCGATCAGTGCTATAAAAATGCACTGATTACTGTGTAAATGCCATTGGCAGTGAAGGGGTTAACCTGCAGGGGGCGCTCTAAGGGTTAACAGTGTTCCCTGGGCGTGTTCTAACTGTATGTGGGCTGCTCTAGCTGGGGAAGGGAAGTGGTCACAGCCTCCGTATACAGGAAGGCTGTGATCACAGCCCTTCCCCCTTCACAGAACGGAGGTCCGTGTTTACATACACGGACCTCCGTTCCTTCGCTCCGGGGGGGCCATCGCGGGTAGCCGGCGGCAATCGAAGCCGCCGCACCCGCTCCCTGTCCCTCCCCGCTCACTAGGCTCGGTCTCGCGGCCGCCGTCGTATGACAGCGATTTGCGCTCACCAGCCACCTTGTCGCCGTCAGATGCTGATCGGCGGTCGGCAAGGGGTTAAAACCACTCGGGTAAACTTCACATTTTTCATTTTATTTTTTATTATTATCATTATTTTATGACTATATGGGACCATCAGGGAACTGCAGCACCCAGGTGGATCTAATCAAGAGGTTCTGATTTGATGGTTTATTTTAATAAAACATTCTGTTGCTCCTTTGGAGAGTTTGCTATTTTATTAGGTACAGTTATTGCAAAGCGTAACTAGAAAACGCCACTAGATGGTGCTGTTTTACTATCTTTGTAAACCATCTAAACATCGGATTTTATGATCCATGTTTAAATTTATGTTTAGTATTCCATCTGAGTGGGCTTGGTATTTGCAGAATAGCAGTATGGGAATTGTTTTAAGAGACACTGGGTGTAAACAGCGTAAGCCATGAGCCTGGTTGTGCACATATTTTAAGTCCTTATGTCCTCCATTTTGGGGGAGTCAGCCAATCAACATAGAGTTAGGGTTGCCACATCATCCCTTTAATCCAGGACACATATCAACTGCACAGGTTCTGTGGCTGATTAAGGTGGTAATTAAACTCACTAGGCGCCTTGTCTGCATTAAATTAGCCTCAGAACTTGTGTAATTCATATGTGTCCTGGATTAAAGGGATGATGTGGCAACCCTACATAGAGTATCTCTATATAAAATCTGACCGGAAGATGAATTACGTCACTTCCTGAAGACGTTGTAACAGCGAAACGTACATAGAGATGTTCCCATGTGGATTCCGGGTCTTGTACACCACCCTGTGCTGTATACAAGTTGGCGGTTTGGCGCACACACATACACTAGCTATCTTCCCCACGGGCCTACGAGCTATATGCCGGCTACACCCAGTGTCAGGAGAGGGCACTGAAAGAAATACTATACTATGAGATTATTTCACCTTGTCCCTGGTGGAGTCCCTTTATTCATTTAACTGGCTTGGACGGGAACCAAGGGGGTGAAGGTTTATTTTCTCTAAGGAAACATTGGTTTCAAAGGCGTATTTTGACCATCCTGTGAAAAGGGGGTCAAAACATCTGGTGAGTTGCCACCTTATTCCTAGCTGCACGTTGGTGGAATAATGTCACAAACTAATGGATTAGAAGAATCCTCTGTGCACTGGTTGTGGGGTCACCTTGCATGAATCATCCTGCTTATAGACTTTGTTTGATGGACTTATCACATGATATATATTTGCACATATGTATATATATATATGATTTTAGTTAGAGCCTTACCTTTACATGTTAATATTACTATTTTCACTTATAAAACTTTGTATTTTCCTCCAGCAACCAGAGCGTGATCAATGGGGTAACACCCTGGAGGCCATGCAGGCTGCTCTGCAGCTGGAGAAGACCGTGAACCAGGCTCTTCTGGACCTGCACAAGCTGGCTACGGACAAAGTTGACCCCCATGTAAGTATCTGCTCAAAGTGCTAAAAATTTAAATGTAAATATAGCTCTTTATTGCATACATCCTTGTATATCTCCAATCAATAGCTGGTAAATGATAAAGCAAATAAATGACTCCTTACATCTTAATACAACATTTCTGGTCCTTGCAATCCTTTTTAAGACCGAAAGTGGAAATTGCTGTACCATTTGTCAGTTTTGAATTTGACATGATTGAATATATTAAATAAATTATGACACTTGTATCTAAAGTATTCAGTGCAGACCTTTTTAGACTGAACTTAAATGTGTCCTGGAGGTGCTCGGGGGATTGGGCTGAGACATGGCAAAGCACCCACTGTGGTCCATAAATATATACAGATTAACCCAAGCACTGGAAACAAATTACTAGACTTCTGCATGGCTGGAAAATTTGTTCATTTTATTTTTTTTATTGTTTCGGAAATTCAAAAAATTCGGAGTTTGGAAATTCGCCAATTTCGGTAATTTGCAGTAATTCTGCAATTGCGGTAATTAGGCAATTGCGGTAATACGGAAATTTGCGGTAATTCGGCAATTCAGAAATTCGCTGTAATTTGGAGATTCAGCAATCGGAACAGCAGAAAATCCGAAATTCGGAAATCCGAAAATTCAAAAATAGCAAAGAACATTTGAAATAATAACTAACTAATAAATAACTATTAAACTATAAGTATTGGAATTTCCTTGAAAATATGTCTGTCAGTGATAAATTTAATATTTAAGTTCACTAACAGCCAAATTTTCAAGGAAATTCCAATACCTATAATTTAATAGTTATTTATTACTATTTCAAATGTTCTTTCAGAATGTTATTTCTGAATTGTCGGATTTCCGAATTTCGGATTTTCAGCTGTTCCGAATTACCGCAATTGCAGAATTACCGCAAATTTCCTAATTTCCGCACTTGTTGAATTACCCTGAATTTCTGAATTACCACAATTGCCGAAATACCGCAAATTTCCAAATCGGAGAAACTAAAATTTGGAAATTCGTCTGAATTGACGAATTTTGCAAAATTCGGTAAAAACGAAATTCGGAACTAAACGAATTGCACAAGCATACAAATTACATCAGTGACATCCCTGAGCACAAAACACTATATCAGGCCACACAATGGCAGTCTACTTTGTGCATGGCTAGCTTGAGAACATTCTTTGCAGCACACAAGACTTTATGCTAGAGAGAAAAGAGTAAATATATACTAGTACCCTATATGGCATACATGCCTACCTTTATTTTTTTAATTCTTTGTTTTTTTTTAAATAAAATAACAGCAAAAAGCCTAAATAAAGAAATCAGAGGAATAGAAGATACTCCTCAAAGCAAAACCAATCTGATCATTTGTTTAATCTTGTAATCTGTATTATTAAAAGGACAACTTGAATCGGATTGGTTGTGTAACTAGAGATGGGAAGGCCTGGAAAAAAACTGAAAAATTTGGGGAAATTTTTTTTTTACTGTTTTACTTGTGTTTTCTTCTAAACATCTTAAAGAATGAATAAGACCTAAAACTTAACAGACATTTAACCAACACTGTTTTATTTTTCAGCTGTGTGACTTCCTGGAATCTGAATATCTGGAGGAACAGGTGAAGGATATCAAACGTTTTGGAGATTACATCACCAACCTGAAGCGCCTTGGGGTGCCCGAAAGCGGCACGGGCGAGTACCTGTTTGACAAGCACACCATGGGAGAGAGCAGCTAAGCTGTGTTCTACTCAGGGGAATCCAACCAGTCTACTTTCCATCTATATTCCTTTTACTATCTGTGTGACATCATGTAACATGTATCCCCATGGCCTTAACTTTCTGTGATCCTATGTTTAATAATACAGCTGTGCTTGTCAGCAAGTTTCCAATAAAGTCTTTCAGTGTGTATATTTATTGCAGTTTGTGTTTTTAGATCTTGTGAGACTGAAATTGAGCATACTCAGTGTTTCCAACTTTTCCTTGCAACAGAGATTGTACCATTTTTTTATTCATTTTTTTGTGTGCATTTACATATTTTCCAAAATTTCTATGCCCAAAACTGGATATCATAACCTAGATGTGGACTTATGATTTAGAACCTATCAGGGCCGCTTCATCAGGCTTATGTGACATGACATAAGCCTGATGAAGGGGCTCTGCGAAACACTGTACTGCTGTGATATAATGCTTTTGACGTTCAAACGAAAAAATGATATGACCTAAGGTGTGTTGGTGACAAAATCTTCACATTATACACCATACACATGCCTCTAGTACTACATACTTTACTCTTAGATCATGACCCAGACAAAACAAGCAATATATTCTGCATCTCTGGAGTGGGAGCAGATTTTTATAATTTATTAAGTGCCCAGACTTAATTTATGTCCTGGATACTGCAACAGGAAGATCTCCCTTCCTAATGCCCAACTCTGTTATTACACCTGAGGTTTTTGTTTTTTTAGGCTTAGTTTACATCTTTTGTGGCAACAATCTGTCCTCTCTGGCTGCACCTTCCAAATAATGTTCCAAAAAGTTAGCCTAGCTTACTCATTGATATCTGAAAAATAATGTGTGCAGTACCGCGCTAAAGTGCTAAGTGCAAAAAGTAGCAGCGACAGCCTATGCAATATAAACACAGCTAGATGCAATTAAAATAACAATGTTGCGCTTATGGTCATGATTCATAAATTCATCAGCAGATAAATACAGTGTCAATAGTAAAAAAGCCCATAACGTTAAATATCATAAAAATAAATAAATAACAGCGTGAAGAAAGTGTATCAAAATAAATCCAGGATAAATCCAAAAAAATGTCCCAAAAGAAATTCAGATGATAGCAGAGACATCCAACTCTGTAGCTTGTGTTTAAAATTCCACCACCAAACAGCATGCAAGAAACCTCTTGTGCACAAGTGGGTAGATTAGGTACTCTTACCAATTGTAATGGACCTACTATCTAGTGAGGTCAATAAAGGAGGCAGATACAACCCTTTGCAGGGTATCAGGAGGAAATCTTCCGTCAGCTCTGTCTGGAGGTGTATGGGGAACTTAGGTGTGAACTGCAAAGCTCTCATCCAGTTTCAACCACCAAGCAGGGAGCATAGAAAAAAATGGAATCTAATAGCGTAATTCCGTATGGTACGTTTATTAAAAACATAGAAAATGGCTACTCACAAACATCTCTAAAAAGCTTGCATTTGAAAAACAAAGTAGCCGGCACAGTGTAGCATTATCACCCGTATTTCCGGGATCGTGTAAGTGTGGTGACGTTAACGCATGTTTTCGTCTCACGTGACGTATTTTAATATTAATTACTCATTGATATCAGTCAGTTCATTTCTGACTTGCAGAGTGGCAGTTGGAGTCTCCCAACATTTCTGGCTATGCTATTTTAGGGCTAAATATCTTCCTTTCTAATAATCCTCTTAAATGTTTACATATCAATACAAGGATATTTTTTTAGAAACCTGTTATATTGTACTACCATGTATGGAAATTATGCCTAGGAGCTTTTTAAAGTAAACCTGTTATGGGAGAATTATGGAGGCTGCCCTTGTCCACCTCTGAAAAGTCTGAAAAATCGATTTTCTTCTTGTCCCTGGGTTCAATACTTTGTAAGTCACTGGCCCAAGCAGTTTATAAAGTCAGATTGAGTTAGACTGCATACTTGTCCTGGGTCAGCCAGGCAATTAGCAGTTTCAGAAAAAGCGATGACATATTTCTCTTAAGAACATATTTCTTTAAGATCATCTTGTCCTATATGGTTCTTTTTACATGTTCAGCCATTATCCCTGAATGATATTTCACTGGCTGTTGTCTAGATTACATCCTGACTTACTTAGTGGATAGCCCAAGCTCCCACTGATGTCATTCAGCAGTAGGGATGAGCCTAAGGTTCAGACTAAACGCAAATTCGTAACCTTGACTGTTCGTTAACCAAAACTGTTCGGGTGTGGGAACTAACACCAGAACAATTACCCATGTGTAGCTGCATTACTTCAGCTGTTATACATAATAGCTTCCCACTGTCAATGGTTGTTAAGGATGCCGGTGGTTGTACTCACCCCTGAATCCTTAACAAGCAGTGAGAGGATCGAAGCAAAGGATTCAAGGATGAAAAAAAACAGTGTGGGTGCCCCCCCAACTCATAGCAGACCCTCAGGTCTGGTATGAATTTTAAAGGGGACTCCATGCAAAAATCTAGGGGAAAAAAAAACATAGGGTACTAGACCCCTATCCAAGCATGCAGCCTGGCAGACAAAGAAAGAAGGGGCAAACGTGCACCTCCCCTTCATTGACCATATTAAGCACATGCCCTCAACATGGGGGGGGGGGTAACTTGCCGGGGGTACCTTCCCCTGTTGATGGTGACAAGGGCAATTTCCCCACAACCCTAACCCGGTGATTGTGAAGGACTGCAGGCAGGGGACTTTTTGGAATCCGGAATCCCCCACTAACAATAAGGGGACTTCCAGATACCACCCCTGCCATGTGAATAAGTAAGGGATACATAGTATCCATACTCATTTATGAAAAATGTAAACAGTAAAGAAAACACACACACACAATGTTTTTGACAAGTCCTTTAATATAAAAAAATAATAAAATGTCTCACTATGCACATCTACCATCAATCACGTCATCCAATAATGTAAATCCTCATTAATTAAGATGGCTGACACTTGCTGAAAGAAAAAAGTACAGCTGGTGCGTAGCTTCACTCTCACCAAATAACAGGTTTGGCCAAATGGCAGTTCATATATTCAAAGGGTGACACGATTGACTGAATATAAAGCAGAAAGAGAGCAGCGCCAATCTAAGTGCAGCAGTATAAAAACATCTTTATTAAAAAGACAAATGGCAACTCACAAGATAAAAGCGTTGTCAGCGCGTGTGTGGCAATAGGCCTTGTGTAGAGGTTCATCCACTCCTTTCAGAAGGACGGGCTGAAGGCGGGGAACACTGGTGGCCGCTGGTACTGGCTGAGCTGGTGGCTTCCAGCACTTCCAGGAACTCAGATGGGGCTCAGGAACCGCCGCTGACGTCACTATCGGATGCAGGGTGGAGTGGGAGGTGCTTGCGTTCGGAGCATTCGTGCTCCTTCCTCAGGCAATCTTGACTGAATACAGACATCCCGGTGGTGTTATGGACCAAATATTGTCTTGTCCATAATATAAGGAAGCCATTCTTCTGAATACTACTGTGAAGTGGTCCTTCTCCAGCTATAACCAAAGTAAGGCGCTCTTCTCCACTTACCACTAACATAAGGGATCCCTTCTCTGCTAAGCAGCATTGTAAGGTGGGTCGTCTTTACTGACCACCAATGTAAAAACACCCTTCTTTCTCATTACCAATGCCATGGACCACCAGTGTAAGTGGGCTCTTCTACTCTCACCACTAATATAAGGGTGCCATTCTTTATCAAACATCAAATGTAAAGCAGACCCTGGGTTGCAGGAAAGAAAATCACTGGATTCCGCCATCAATTCAGTCAGTATTGATGAGAATCCCTCCTGCGGAGCTGTTGTGTTCTCCCAGTGGGGGAGTACAGGGAGCCATCTCTGCTGGGAAAAAACAATGATTATTGCTAGCAACTATAGTCGCTGGCAGTAATCGCATGCTAGAGATCTGACATGTTGGTTGTACCCAAGTCGATCAATGGATTGACTTGGGTACAATTAGCCTGTCCACAGATGGATCACTTCTCAGCCGGTCCCTGCTGAACCAGCCGAGATTCGAACCATCTATGGCTAGCTTAAATTGGTCCTTCTCCTTTGAGCAGCAATACAAGGTGGCCATTCTACACTGAACACCACTGTATGGAGCTGTCACGTACCTGGTGGTAGAGTCTGGCTTATGCGGGGGGCAACCTCTCTTGCGGCCCTGGTTCGAGAACCCCTGATAGTGGGAACAGGGAGCTCAGGAGCACAGGGGGGCACGAGGGCTGGACAGTCCTTAGCTGGTAGGCGGAAGTCCACTGGGACTCGTGCAAACAGGAGAGTAGTGTTTCAGTCCGGGTCGGCAACTAGCGGGCGGTGCGGTACAGCGGGATCAGGCAAACGGATGGTCGGGTACAGGCTGGGTCGGCAACGTGCTGGCAGAGACGGTACAAGGGATCAGACAAGCGGAGAGTCGTAGGCAAGCCGGGGTCAGGTGCAGGCAGATAGCAAACAAGTCCAAAGGGATAGCCGGGGTCACAGGAACAGGAAGTCACTCAGAAATAGCTTGCCGGGGGCACAGATGCGGGACACGCTGTAGAACGGACAGCACCGTGCACTAAGTCCTGCAGGTTTAAATAGGGCCGATTGGCGCCTGTTTCCGGCGCGTGCGCGCGCACGAACGCGCGCGCGGGTGCGCGCACGGGCGCGCGCGAACGCGCACGAACGCGCGCGAACGCGCACAGGCGCGCGCACCACCGCGGAAACCACTGGAACTGCTGTATCTTCCTGACAGGAGCCTTTTCTCTTTGGCCATAAATGTGAGAGGGTCCTTCTTCACTTGCCACCAATGTAAAGGGGCCTATCTATCATTGATTGCCGCCACTGTACAGGGGGCTGTAAGGGGGGGGGGGGTGCCTTCTCTACAGAGCATCATTGTAAGAGACCCTTCTCTACTAAGTATTTGTATAAAGGGGGTCCTGCTAGGTCAATTGAAGTGATAAATCAATTGAAAACAAATAATATGTAAATAACATCCTTGATAAAGTCTTTCATGATGAAACACATCAGGCAGTCTAGCTTTACGTTCATATATTTTTTTAATCATTAAAATATTGTGAAGCTTTTTTACACTATGTGCAATTCTGTTTTACTTTTGCGTGACATGTGAGTGATATGCTGATGGGGGTGCCATTATAAGGAGTCTACCAGAGAGGATTATCTGCTGCCGTGATTGTAATCTGCTAGACTAGGAGAGCCCCAGCTAGGAAAAAGTGCTGTTGCCTGTCTTGAACGTGGGAAGCAAATGAGAGGATGGGTGATATTCCAATCATTGGTGGAAGTCTTCACGTGTGTCAGATGCAAAATAAAGAAGAAGGTTATGATTTGAGAGACGCGTAAATGGATACTATCAGGGGCGTAAGTACCCCGTGCTCCAGGGGGCCCGTGTGCCTCCCTTGTACACATGGATAGAAGGGATGGCGGGGGCAGCATTTTGAGGAACCAATCGCCTCCATTTTCCTCCTAATGGAGGAGATTGGTTCCACTATATGCTGCCCCCGCTGCCCCTCCTATTCAGTTTACTTGTCTTCTGTTGTTCCCAGGGTCCCTGTGTGCTTCCCTGGTCCCCCCCACAGAGCTGCTGTCTTCCCCTCTCCTCTCTCCTGCCAGCTGCTGTAGAAAATGTGTCATGATGGAGAGATGGGAACGGGTAGGTAAATTTGTCATCTACCAGCTCCTTTCTTTTCTGAATGGGCAGAGTCAGTGATTGGTGCCAAATGGTTCACTCATAACTGAAGCATAGTAAATTGTTTTTGCTATACTTCAGTTTCTGAAAGAATGGGAGGCTCGGTACACAACTATTTGTTTATTGGGTGGGGCCGTATTAAAGGGACCCGCGATGGGAGTAAAGGACCCCAGGATCAGTGGGAAGAGGGAAGGGCCCTGACCAGGGGTCCCCTTCATAATTTCTTGCACCGGGCCCTGAAGGTTCTAGTTACGCCTCTGGATACTAGTAAAACTTTTTCAGTTTTAACATAGATATTTCACTGTGTTTAGGAAAATTGTCATTTTTGTTCATAACTTTGTTGCAATTTGGGACTTTGACACATTTTACTACACTGTATTGATGCTTGTTATATTTTGGGCTTAGAGGTAATCATATACTCATATTATTTGTTTTATTGGGGATTATTAACCACTTCCTGACCAGCTCCGTAAATAGGCGGCGGTCGGGTTTGAGCGGCTCTCCCGGGACATATCCCGGTATCATTTTTTAGAGCTGGCAGTCGGCTATCCAGGGGTAACGACCGATCCGGCTCGGGAGCTGCTCGGTCGTTACCCCAGGGGGCGGGAGGGGACACCCCCCCTCCCGCCGCTCTTCTCAGGCCTCCCGTCCCACCGGGAGACCGGAGTGACGATCCGGCGCTTCCACCGGCTGGAAGGAGACCTGACAGCAGCCGTAATCGGCTCCGATCGGGTCTCCTTCGGCAAATTCCGGAAGCGATGTCACAACGTCACTTCCGGTTTACACGGCGGCAAACGGCGCCAATTTTAAAAAAGTGACAGTATTCAGAATCGCCGTTTTTGGCAATCTGAATACTGTGAAGTGCAAAGGAGGAATGGGGGGTCTTTTAGACCCCCCGGCCCTCCAAAAAGAGTACCTGTCACCATATATTACTATCACAAGGGATGTTTACATTCCTTGTGATAGCAATAAAAGTGATCAGATTTTTTTTTTTTAAAGGAACAATGCTAATAATAAATAAATAAAAAAAAAAAAAAAAAAAGATTTAAATCGCCACCGTCCCTGCGAGCTCGCGCAGCAAAGAAAACGCATACGTAAGTCGCACCCACATATGAAAACGGTGTTCAAACCACACATGCGATCGCCAGAGTGTAAGCAGTAATTCCAGCAAAAGACCTCCTCTGTAACTCTAACTTGGTAACCGTTAAAAAATTTTAAAGCGTCGCCTATGGAACTTTTTAAATACCGGACTTTGTTGCCATTCCGCGAGTGCGCGCAATTTTCAACTGTGTCATGTATGGTATCTATTTACTCGGCGTAACATCCTCTTTCACAATATGCAAAAAAAATGGGCTAACTTTACTGTTGTCTTATTTTTTAACTCAAAAAAGTAAAATTGTTCCAAAAAAATCGCGTTTGAAAGACCGCTGCGCAAATACCGTGTGACAAATAGTATTGAAACAATCGCCATTTTATTCTCTAGGGTGTTTGAAAAAAATATATATAATGTTTGGGGGTTCTAAGTAATTCTCTAGCAAAAAAAATGTTTTTAGCTTGTGACCACCAAATGTAAAAAAGTGGCCCGGTAGGTAAGTGGTTAAACAAACTGAAAAATTAAACTGTAATGCAGGACTGTAAATATCTATTTATCAGGTGATTATGTATCATTACTGCTACATAAAATATTGAATATGTTAAAGTCAAGTGTTAAAGAATGCAATAAATATACCATGAATTAGTAAATTTGAGTTCAATGTGGGTTTATTATCAGTAGCAGTTTTATAGTAGTATTATCAGTATGAATTAGTCCCGGTTCACACAGGGGCAACTTAGCCTGACAAGTCGCGCTCCTTGCAGTGCAATGGAACCGTTCTAATAGGAGCGACTCAAGTTGCTCCTACTTAGAAAAAGGTTTCTGTACTACGTTGAGGACGACTTCAAGTGACTTGCATTGACTTCTATACAAAAGTAATTTGCATGCCATGCGGAAGTCGCGCTGCACAGGGCGGCTTCAAAGTCGGACGAGAATCGGGAGACTCTGAAGCCGCCCATGTGTGAACTGGCTCTTAAGTGATCAAAGTAATCATTCAAAAAAAAAAAAAACACAAGCACATACACACACCACTGGCCAGTAGCACTCTTTGAAAATACATTTTGCTCTTCTTTCTTTCTGGCTTGCAAATTTCTCAATGTCCTTCTGGTGAAATCACTCACCAGTCTCTTTTCCATTGACAGCCTCTCCTGGATCATGCTATTTCTCAGAAAAGTCTTAATTTTTTTCAAGGTTGAGAAGCACCTCTCAGCTTATGCTGTGGTCATGGGTGTGGTGATGCGGATCTTTAGGAGAGTGACAGTTTCTGAAAAGACTTCTTCAAGTTCTCCATAAACAGCTGGTGTAGGTCCACAGAACCACAACAGGTTCTCAACTCTCCCTTGCAGTAGAGGAGACTAAAGCCTCGTACACACGGGACGACGATCGTATACAGGCCACAGGAACAACCGTTGTATGCGAAATTGATCGTTAGTACGCACAATTAGAACAGGCGGCGTACACCGGTCGTACAACGGGAGTTGTATGAGCAAACTAGAAAACTTGGTCGTACCAACAAGCGCTCATACGACCGTTGTATCGTGTGTACAGAGAAGTTGGTCCAACAAGTTGTATTGTGCAAAACACGCATGCTCAGAAGTCAGGAACGGGCGGATGCTAATTACATGCACCTGAACGTTCTTTCTTTGGTCGTACGATCGTGTAGTGCAGTCAGTATGCTAGATACAACAGCCAACGTACGGCCGTCGAACCATGTGCACGAGGCTTAAGCTCTGTCTTCAACTTACTCCTATTGAGCACTGGATAGGCCTTCAAAGTCCTGGTCAGTGCATTTTCAGGAAACACCATTATGTACTGTTCAAACCTGTCTTCTTGAAACAAGGTGGCACTAACAAGGCGGTTTGTGAAGAAGAACCGTTCCATGGTGTGTAAGAGTATGGTGTCACAGACCCATAGAGCAGTGGCAACCGCTCCATAAGGGGCGCAGCCGCCGATCTATGTGTCCGGCCCCCTAATCTACATGCAGGGTGCCGGAAGCATGGATTCCAATGAGGTTTTTTTTTCGGTGGGTGGGTGTTGTGGGTGGGTGATCGCCGCCATCCATCTCCCACCCGGAGGGGGGGTTTGAGTGGTGTTTGTGCTCCCCTCCAAATTGTAAGCACCAGCCACCACTGCTATAGAGTGAAGGATAAAAGCAGCAATTATGTAGTAATAACAAAATGTCAATTTCAACTGCAGCATTTAAAATGACCAGTTTTAAGTTATAAAGGGAGATCAATTTCAGTGTTCGAATCCATAAGTTCTCAGAACTTCATACACATGGACAAGACATTCTGAGTAAATATGTCAAGTTTGATGAATTTCTGATGCTCAGGGAGCTAACAGAGATGAAGGCCATAATATTAATGTTGTCCACTAGAGGGAATCAAACAATAACAAATCCTTTTAGATCACAGTTTAAAGACTGGTAAATAGATTCACTTGTGGTAAAAAAAAATGCATACAAATATCTATCTTCAAAATATAATATAAGACAATACTATTTAAAAAAACATACCATCATTAATATTTTTTATATCCTAATGATATTGAAAACATATGTTGCCAACTATGAGTGAATATACATTAGCTCACAAAAGTGAGTACACCCACCACTCACATTTTTGTAAATATTTTATTATATATTATATATATGACAACACTGAAGAAATGACACTTTGCTACACTGTTAAGTAGTGAGTGTACAGCTTGTATAACAGTGTAAATTTGCTGTCCCCTCAAAATAATGGGGAGCAGGTGTGTTACATTTGGTGTTATCGCTCTCACTCTCTCATACTGGTCACTGGAGGTTCAACGTGGCACCTCATGCAAAGAACTCTCTGAGGAACTGAAAAAAAGAATTGTTGCTCTACATAAAGATGGCCTAGGCTATAAGAAGATTGCCAAGACCCTGAAACTGAGCTGCAGCATGGTGGCCAAGACCATACAGTGGTTTAACAGGACAGGTTCCACTCAGAACAGGCCTCACCATGGTCAACCAAAGAAGCTGAGTGCACTTGCGCAGCATCATGTCCAGAGGTTTTCTTTGGAAAATAGATGTATGAGTGCTGCCAGCATTCCTGCAGAGGTTGAAGGGGTGGGGGGTCAGCCTGTTAGTGCTCAGACCATACGCCACACACTGCATGAAATTGGTCTGCATGGCTGTCGTCCCAGAAGGAAGCCTCTTCTAAAGATGATGCAGAAGAAAGCCCACAAACAGTTTGCTGAAGACAAGCAGACTAAGGGCATGGATTACTGGAACCATGTCCTGTGGTTTGATGAGACCAAGATAAATTTATTTGGTTCAGATGGTGTCAAGCGTGTGTGGCAGCAACCAGGTGAGGAGTACAAAGACAAGTGTGTCTTGCCTACAGTCAAGCATGGTGGTGGAAGTGTCATGGTCTGGGGCTGCATGAGTGCTGCTGGCACTGGGGAGCTACAGTTCATTGAGGGAACCATGAATGCCAACATGTATTGTAACATGCTGAAGCAGAGCATGATCCCCTCCCTTCGGAGACTGGGCCGCAGGGCAGTATTCCAGCATGATAACGACCCCAAACACACCTCCAAGACGACCCCTGCCTTGCTAAAGAAGCTGAGGGTAAAGGTGATGGACTGGCCAAGCATGTTTCCAGACCTAAACCCTAATGAGCATCTGTAGAGCATCCTCAAATAGAAGGTGGAGTAGCGCAAGGTCTCTAACATCCACCAACTCCGTAATGTCGTCATGGAGGAGTGGAAGAGGACTCCAGTGGCAACCTGTGAAGCTCTGATGAACTCCATGTCCAAGAAGGTTAAGGCAGTGCTGGAAAATAATGGTGGCCACACAAAATATTGACACTTTGGGCCCAATTTGGACATTTTTATTATTAGAGTACTCACTTTTGTTGTCAGCGGTTTAGACATTAATGGCTGTATGTTGAGTTATTTTGAGGTGACAGCAAATTTACACTGTTATACAAGCTGTACACTCATTACTTTACATTGTAGCAAAGTGTCATTTCTTCAGTGTTGTCACATGAAAAGATAGAATAAAATATTTACAAAAATGTGAGGGGTGTACTCACTTTTGTGAGATACTGTATGTCCAATTGCAGGAAAGTGATTATTTGTTTATTTTAATGTATTAAATAGAATAATACTTCTATAATGAAACACCTAAAGATTCTAATTTGAAGAGACATGGCCATTGTATAACTATAATACTGAACCCTTATTATTGCCTCTTTTGGCTATATTGTAAAAAAAATATTTTTATTTCCAATCTTCATATCTATAAAAAGACAAATATTTGCAACAAATTGAGCTGCATTGTTTCATTTACGTTCTATGGGTAATTGTAAATATCTTCTCCTGCCTTTGATGACTACAATATTTTTTCTTAAATATTTCAGTAAAGAATTGAACCTTAAGATATATTCCTCCCATTAATCCCACATACATGGCATAGCAAACCTCTCATACTAAATCTATCACAGGGTGTAGTGGTAGTGTGGTACTCCAACAGGAGGATGACCTGGGATTCTCAACCTTGCAGGTTGAGGGGCTCCAGGGGATTTGTGCATGTGGGAGGAAACTGGCTTTCCAGTTTCCCCATTTCTTTAAAAAGTCAGTTTCAGGACCTGGAGGCCAGGGATTTTGTAGTGATCTTGGTGGGATGAAATCCCCAGTCCTGGGTCCATCTTTTGTGACCTTTTGTGGGGGCCTTATATGAGAAGTCAGGACCAGGGTTCTGGGTCACACACTGGGAGATGGCTCCAGAGAGGGAGACAGGCAGTCTCCAGGGGTCTAAGGCTTCAGGAGGCAGTCTGGGCATACACATCTGCAAGGAGGCAGGTGAGACCAGCGATCACACCTCAGCGGATTGCTTACCAGCCAGGAGGACTGGATACAGTGATAAGCCAGATGGGCTAGGATATCGCTATAGCCAGAAGGGCTACTGATCGTTAAAGCCAGGAGAGCTTATTAGCCAGGAGGCTGAGTCTATGATTTCTGGATGTTGACGTGACAACCCCCTGCGAGGGAAACCCATTCGATTGTTTTTTTTGTACTTTCTTTTAAATAAACATGGGCTGTGATGCCCTCAAACAGAGATCCTGGCTGGCATGAACTCACTACAAACGCATATACCACGAGAGCTAAACCCCCCATACCAGGAGTGGTGGAGGATGCAAGCACAAGACGGTAAAATCCGGTTCCCTGCTCCACAGTGAGTTTGTGGCAAGTTGGCTGTGTGTGGAAGTGCAGCCAGGCAAACAGTATTTCGGAGGCAGTGGCGTATCATCCATGGGTGCAGGGTGTTCACTGTACACGGGCCCCCGAGGGCCCCGTTCACTGCCCACTGTGACCCACCCTGCACACATGGATAATTGTCCCTTGATAGCCGGGGATAATCGGTGCGACGGGGGGACAGCTGTAAGCACCGATCTCCCTGCATGACAGCCGCTTCTCCTCCTCTCCCTCGTGCGGCTATCAGTGCTTACAGCTGTCTGCCCCCTCGCCTCTTCTTCTTACCCCCTCACCTCTTCCTTTCGCCTCTTCCTTTTGCCCCCTCGCCTCCTCCACTCACCCCCTTTCTTCCTCTTTACCTTCTTCCTCTGTCACCGGCCCCTTCTTGCCCCCTCGCTTCTCTCTTGCCTCCTCGTCTCTTCCTCCACTTGCCCCTCGCCCCCTTTCCTACTGTGTCACCCGACCCTCTCTGTGTCCCTCACCTCCTCCTCCTGCTGTGCTTGTCGGACCCTCCTAGCCACCCCCCACCCTCCTGTCGACATTCGTGACTATCGGCGTGCTCCCTCTCCTCCTCTTCGCCGACAGTACGTCCCTCTAGCCACGAATGTCGACAGGGGGGCAGCGTGGCTAATAGGG
>BLSH010024490.1:1657484-1671514 GCA_018402905.1 Glandirana rugosa | reverse complement strand
ATATGTTCCAGGGTCTATCCCATATGTCTCGGGGTCTATCCCATATTTACCAGGGTCTATCCCATGTGTCAGTGGTCTATCCCATATGTGCCAGGGTCTATCCCATATGTCTCGGGGTCTATCCCATATGTCTCGAGGTCTGTATACCCCTATCTGGTGACTGTATACACTATCTGGGACCCTGTATACCCCTATCTGGCGACTGTATACACTATCTGGGACCCTGTATACCCCTATTTGGTGACTGTATACACTATCTGGGACCCTGTATACCCCTATCTGGTGACTGCATACACTATCTGGGACTCTGTATACCCTATCTGGGACTCTGTATACCCTATCTGGAGCTCTGTATACCCTATCTGGGGCTCTGTATACCCTATCTGGGACCGTGTATACCCTATCTGGTGACTGTGTACCCTATCTGGGACCATTTATACCCTATCTGGGGCTCTGTATACCCTATCTGGGACCTTGTATACCCTATCTAGGACCCTATATACCCTATTTGGTGACTGTATACCCTATCTGGGACCCTGTAAATACCACCAAAAGAAAGCACTATTTATGTGAAAAAAGATTGATAGAAATTTCAGATGGGTACATTGTTGCATGACCACGCAATTGTCATTCAAAATGTGACAGCGCTGAAAGCTGAAAATTGGCCTGGACAGGAAGGGGGTAAAAGTGCCCTGTATTGAAGCGGTTAAGGGGAACGGCACATTGTCTTTTTTTTTTCATTTTTTTTTTTTTTTACTAAATGTGTGTTGTTGCTATATCTGACTCTGGGAATTTCAAGGGATCTCTGGATAACATCATTGACAACTAAAAGTCATTTGAGTATTGATTATGTCACCTAGTCTATAATGACTCAGCACCATTTAACACTTCTTCTTTGTCATCTCTTTTCAAAGACATCAGATGATAATTGCCCACTGCTGCTTTTTTCTTGGGTCATTTGTGACCTCAGCTGGCATCCTCTAGCTGGGAAGAGTTTTAATGGATTTTCCAGCCAATCTTATAGTGGAAATTTAGTCAGAAAATGAAGCCCTGCTAGATCACTTCAGGTTGACCCCTTTTGCAATGTAAAACATTAAAAATAAGCACCTATACTGTTTAAAATTCAGTAATACACTGTCTCATCCTACTCTACACATGCTCCGTTGTTCTCTATTTTTTGGCACTGCGTCGAAAATGTAGAAGATCCAATCTGTTGACAGCCAACTGATTTACTGCTGCTCAGGGGCTCTGGGCTTCAGCAAAATGACAGCTTCCAGCAAGAAGAAACAGGAACAATGCTGGAGGCAATTTACAGCACACACTAATTTTGGTAGCATAATTATTAATGTGAAATGTACAGTATGTTCCTTGCTAAAGAACATTATTTTTTATCAAGTTGTTATGGGTAAAGTTCCACTTTAATGTGCTGCAGAGCCAAGGCCAGCATACGGTAGGCTGACTGCTTATAACATATTTATGTATGGCAAGGCAAGCCATTTCAAGAATTCATGTTTCTGCCACAATTATTATCCTAAAGCAGGGGTCGATAACATGTCCATTGCGATCTACCCTTCAATCATGGCCATGCGATTGGTAATTCATGACCGTGACATGGCAGTCGTCAGCTCCTGACCCCAGCTACCCCCTCTCAGACCTTAAATCAAAGAGACAGTAGGCATTGCTGACCTGCGTCCAAGGCTCCTCCTCGACTCTGATGTGTCATGTGACACGGGCCGAGAGGAAACCTAGAAGGATGTAGCTCTCTATGCCGGGTGCAACTGAATCTGAAGTCTAGTGACTAAATTTTACATAAAGAGAAGTGAATTTGTACTGTGGACAAATGTAGATTAGGGGGATATGTGTTTGTACTGGAAGGGAGGTATTTTTGCTTCTTGGGGGGGGGGGGAGATGTGTGTTAGTTACTCCTGACCTCTGCACTGTGTGTTGCATACTACTATACTACTGACCCTTGCACTCTATGTTATTTGCTAACGTTCCCTGCTCTATTCATTACTTATCCCTGACCTCTGAACTCTGCATTACATACTACAGACGCCTGCAATCTGTATAACATACTACTGTGTTAATTACTCCTGACCCCTGCACTGTGTATTACATACAACTATCCTTTGCATTCTGCTTTACCCATTCCAAACCTTAGCACTTTGCATTGCATACTACTGTCCTCTGCATTCTGCATTACTTTCTCCTGACCTCTACACTCTGCATTACTTACTCTTGACCTCTGCACTCAGCGTTACTCTTTACCCTCTGCACCCATCATTACATACTACAGACATCTGCACTTTGCGTCACTTACTCCTTACCCCTGCACTGATCATTACATATTACTGACCTCTGCATTCTACATTACTTATAATATATGTCTGCACCCTGCATTACATACTACTGGCCACTGAACTCTGCACTGAATACTACTGATCCACGCATTCTGCATTACTTACTACTGACCTCTGAACTGTGTGCTACATACTACTGACCTCTACATTGTGCATTGCATACTACCCCTGCACTTTGTTACACGACACTGATCCCTGCACTCTGCATTACTTACTCTTGATACCTGCACACTGTATAACTTGCTCCTGAACCCTGCACTCCGTGTAGCATACTAC
This sequence comes from Glandirana rugosa, assembly GCA_018402905.1. Classification (NCBI taxonomy): domain Eukaryota; kingdom Metazoa; phylum Chordata; class Amphibia; order Anura; family Ranidae; genus Glandirana; species Glandirana rugosa. The sequence continues at coordinate 1,668,878 of BLSH010024490.1, read as the reverse complement.
TGACCTCTGCACTCTGCGTACTTACTCCTGACCCCTTCACTTCATAGTAGTACACATTACATGCTACTGATCTCTGCACTCTGTGTTATGTATTCCTTACCTCTGCATCACTTACTTTTGTCCCCTACACTATGCTTTACATTTTATACCTCTGCAATCTCTATTACATATGACTGGCCTCTGAATTCTGCTTTACTTGCTACTGACCCTTTAACTCTGTGATACCTACTACCGACCCTGATCCCTACATTACCTACTACTGACCAATAAGCTCTTAAAACCTCCTTTCTTTTTAATTGGGTCTTGCTAAGTTATTTATTTTAAAAAAGTCTGCTCCATTCTGGTGACCTCTTCCATGTTGTACAAGTAGATCTCCACCTTTCCACTGTTAACCACCCTTGTCCTAAGGAACAGATTTTAGCCACCATGTATATGACCATCTTATGTCTATTAGAAAGATATCCATCTCTTAACCTAATTAAAGGTCCTGTCTTCACCGTTACCATTGATAAAGCTTCAGTGGAGACTAGAGTTGAGCGAACCCGAACTGTAAAGTTCGGGTTCCTACCAAACTTTGGGGTGTCCTTGACCCGGACCCGAACCCGGACATTTGAAAAAAAGTTTGGGTTCGAGTTCTGGTTTCGGGTATTTGATCACGCATGTTGAATAGCTGCAGGGCAGCCAGTTAACAAGCGTTTCACTGGTTTGCCCTTAGAAGCCATCACAGCCATGCCTACTAATATCATGGCTGTGATTGGCCAGTGCATCATGTGACCCAGCCTCTTTATAAGCTGGAGTCACTTAGTGCTGCATGTCACATGCTCTCTTGCTAGTGTAGGGAGAGGGTGCTGCCGGTGCTGTGAGGGACAGATTGCAGATAGATAGATAGGTAGAGATTACTACTACTACTGCTTTGAGGGACAGATTGCAGATCTCATCCTGCATTACAGAACAATCTGACTGGACTAGGTAGAGTCTACTGCTTAGAGGGACAGATTATTATTCTAAAATCATCTTCTAGTTCTATAGGGTCAGGTTCCTGCTGTTGCTGTAAGGGACGGATTATTGCTCTAAAATCATTTTGTAGCCCTCTAGCACTTTCCAGGACTTTTTTACAGTCATTTTTGTGCCGAAAAGTTTGGGTCCCCATTGACTTTAATGGGGTTCGGGGTAAAGTTCGGGTCAAGTTCAGTACCGAACCCGGACTTTTTCCCGAAGTTTGGCCGAACCCACCGAACCCGAACATCCAGGTGTTCGCTCAACTCTAGTGGAGACACCTTTTCCCGTGATAACTCTTGCAGGAGTGAATTTCCCTTCCTAGGGGGAGATTTCCTCTCACTTCCTGTTGTCTCCCTCCATTTGTAAGTAGGAGTCGTATGTAAGTCGGATGTTTGTAACTCGGGGACCGCCTGTACTGTCCTCTGCCTGGATACTGTAAAAATGATACATGCAGGTATTTATCATTATATTAAGAAATTATTGTGGGCAATTCCTATTTGGTACCCATTTTTTTATATATTTAATCAGTTGCTGCATTTTGGAGGTCTCCTATTTGAGAGACAGAATTAATTTAATACTAAATGTAGGGCATTCAACCCATACTTGCTTTGTTAGGCAACTATACTTTGGAATCAAATTGTAAGCTTTCCTGTTTCTATTAACTGTAAAAAAAAATGAACAAAATGCAGAGAAATAAGCCGTGTAGCAGCATTACAAAGAAATATTACATTTTCATAAAATAAAATGACAACTATACTGAAAATACAAAAGAGGAAAAGCATCTGGGAGGTGCGATATGGATTTTGTTGTGTATAACCATTGAATAATGACTGTCACTGGGCTGTTTTCATAATGTAACACTTATACACAACAGAATATGAAAACAACTATTGGAACAGTTGGTACTTTTCCACACTTGTCTTACAGCAGGCAGAACCTGATTAGTAATTATTTGACCTTTGCATATTTTCTCCGCCCCGTGACTAAGCAGAAATTTGCTTCCTTGACTTACAAGTAAAAATACGTTTTCACCTGCGTACTACTTGGAGCCTATCATGCAGAGTAATCCTAAACTAGGACATTAGTATAGTAGGATGGATTGTAACCGGACCGCCGATCGTGTATATACGGCGGTCCTTTGAAGTGGAATATCGTAGTTATGGTAGCAGATAGCTGCTATAAAACCTGTTATTGTTTTTTCATCGGGCAGTCGGCTTTCAAATAAAAGTGGTCTCTGTGTCGGATTCGCCGCGAGATCACTTTTATCGGGAGCGGGAGAGGTGCCCCCCCCTGCCACTTTTCTGTCGTTTCCGCCACTTACCGATGCGATGGAGACGATCAGGTCCACTCCCCCATTGCACTGGATTGACTGGCGGAAGCGACGTCACACGTCACTTCCGCATAATGCTCTTAAAGGGGACATTTTTTTTTAAGTGTCTTTTTTTTTTTTTTTCTTGCACTCAAAAGTGGAACTTCCCCTTAATTGCTTCCTCCCCCCCTGCGATGTCAGTTTCAGCCCCTTTAAGGGGATAGGAGGGAACAGGGATCTGTGTTTGACTCCCAGAAGTTCAGCCCCCTCCTCCTACCGTCGGCCAATCATAAAGCGCAGCAGCGGGCCAATCAAAAAGCGCAGAAAGCAAGAGACATCACTGCCAGATTTCCTTACCTGGAATGGTGGTGGCTGCACCCGACAGTCGATCCGAAGATTGGCTGGGGTGCCGACATCACGGGCTCCCTGAACAGGTAGGTGTCCATATAGTAAAAGTCAGCAGCTGCAGTATTTGTAGCTACTGACTTTTTTTACAGGCTGGAACATCGCTTGACGCGTAAATATGAGATCTGAGAAATTTTTGACCCCAGATCTCATATTTACAAGATTCCTTGTAATAGGAATAAAAGTGATCAAACATTTTTTTTTTAAAAGGAAGTGTAAAAATCTAAAGTAAAAAGAAATAAGAAAAAAAAATTTAAAGTGCCCCATCCCGCCGAGCTCGCGCACAGAAGAGAACGCATACGTAAGTCCTGCCCACATATGAGAACGGTGTTCAAACCACACATGTGAGGCATCGCCGCGACCGTTAGAGCGAGACCAATAATCTTTACATTAGACCTACTCTGTAAATCAAAACTGGTAACCTGTAAAAAATTTTTTAAACGTCGCTGATGGAGATTTTTAAGTGCCAAAGTTTGTCGCCATTCCACGAGCGGGCGCAAATTTGAAGCATGACATGTTGGGTATCAATTTACTCGGAATAACATTATCTTTCACAATATGGAAAAAAAAATTGGGCTAACTTTACTGTTGTCGTATTTTTTAACTCAAAAATTTGAATTTTCCCCCAAAAAATTGGGGAGCAGGGGTGTTGCTAGGTGGAAAAAAGACCAGCGGCTTCAACCCAAAGGTAAATTTGATAACCTCTCCTACATTTTAAAATAAGTCCAGCCCAAGCCAGTTCTGGGATTTACACTACTCTTCTACACAGCACAGTCCGGTTCAGCATGGCAGGAGACATGATTCCATTTTAAGGGTCAAGCCCTGGCAAAAAAAAGTGTGGGAACTCATCCAAGATTCCCCCACCACCACTACTACCACATTGTGCATCAAGCCCAACCGGAGGTAACGTTCCATCTCTGAAAAGCGGTCGGTGAGATACACTGTATGGTGGCGTTTAGATTATGAGGACTCGTATCCTATATGTGGCGCAGATCCTATATCTGGCACCCCCGAAACAGTTGCAGCGAAATGGTGCAGGGTTTTAGGCATTAAATCAGATGGTGAGGAGGCAATATAATGCTTCCTTGCCACCAGTCAAACACCCTCTGAAAAGTGATCCACTGTGGTGCACTCTCAAGAGGGCAACACTAGTGTACCATAATCTACAGCAATGCCCCTCACAGGGCCAACCAATGCAGCCTCATCAGTGCAGCCTCACCAGTGCCCATCAGCACAGCCTCACCAGTGCTCATCAATGCAGCCTCACCAGTGCCCATAAGCTCAGCCTCACCAGTACCCATCAATGCAGCCCCACCAGTACCCATCAATGCAGCCCCACCAGTGTCCATCAATGCAGCCTCATGAGTGCCCATTAATAAAGCCTTATCAGTACCATCAAATACAGCCTCACCAGTTCCCATTAATGCAGCCTCACCAGTGCCCATCAGCTCAGCCTCATCAGTGTCCATCAGTTCAGCCTCAACAGTGCCCATCAATGCAGCCTGGTCGGTGCCTATCTATGCAGCCTAACCAGTGCCCATTAATGCAGCCTGGTCAGTGCCCATCAATGCAGCCTGATCAGTGGCCATCAGCTCAGTCTCACCAGTGCCCATCAATACAGCCTTATCAGTGCCCATCTATTCTGCCTAATCAGTGCCCATCAATGCAGCCTCACCAGTGCCCATCAATACAGCCTCACCAGTGCCCACCAGATCAGCCTCAACAGTGCCCATTAATGCAAACTTACCAGTGCCCATCAATGCAGCCTCATCAGTGCCCATCAATACAGCCTTATCGGTGCCCATCAACACAGCCTTATTAGTGCCCATCAAATGCAGCCTCACCAGTGCCCATCAGCTCAGCTTCCCCAGTGCTCATTAATACAGCCTTATCAGTGCCCATCAATACAGCCTTATCAGTGCCCATCAATACAGCCTTATCAGTGCCCATCAAACGCAGCCTCACCAGTGCCCATCAATGCAGCCATACCAGTGCCCATCAATGCAGTCTCATTAGTGCCCATCTATGCAGCCTGATCAGTGCCCATCAATGCAGCCTGGTCAGTGCCCATCTATGCAGCCTAACCAGTGCCCATTAATGCAGCCTAATCAGTGCTCATCTATTCCGCCTAATCAGTGCCCATCAATGCAGCCTCACCTGTGCCCATCAATGCAGCCTCACCAGCTGCCCATCAGCTCAGCCTCACCAGTGCCCATCAATGCAGCCTCACCTGTGCCCATCAATGGGGGGCCCCATTGATGCCAATGCCCACCACCAGCTGGGCAACTAGGGCTGCAGGAAACTGAGGGGGGCGAGGTAGAGCAGGTGGGGAATCCCAATCCTGTCCACTGATAAGCTAATCCCCCGCTGTGCAGCTCTTTGGAAAAAAATACCGGTCTCCTGTGTTCAGCTGGCGCTGGGGGACAGAAAGCAGACTATTTCTTCTTTTGCTGCTTTAGGCGGATTAATCTGCCACAGCGCGCTACACAGTGAAAGCCGGCCTGTGCTATATCATTACACTGGAACCGGTCAGAAGCGCTGTGGATTAATCCGCCTAAAGGCGAAAGAGAAGAAATAGTCCGCTTTCTTCCCCCGGGACCAGCTGAACACAGGAGACCGGGAAAAGTTTTTTTCCGAAGAGCTGCACAGCGGGGGATTCGTTTATTAGTGGACAGGGTTGGGAGTCCCTTCCCGCTCTACCTCGCCCCCCCCTCCCCCCCGGTAAGCCATTGCCAATCTTGTGGGACGCGGCTGTTAACGGGAACGGAGTTCCTGCTGTGGAAAAAGTGTAGGAACTCCGTTCCCATGCGTTCCCACAGGACTCGAGCCCTGATTCTATTCTTTTTTTTAATAAATCCTATATTTACAAGAATCGGCATTGCATTACAAAAAAAGTGGAACAAGTTGGTACAGATAAAAGAGATTTACAAGGCGTTACGACCAAATCAGCATCAGTGAGCAAAAGTATGAGATATGTAGAAAGTTAAAGCGGAGCTCCACCCACATACACCCAGACTGATGTATGTAAAGGGGTCTATGTTTACAGAAGTCCGACACAGACTCTGCGCCATAAACCTCATGACTTCTCAATAAAAAGCTGAGTCACTTTGTTAAGTCCTACTATTATTAGTTTTACACTTCATAAACAGACTGCATGGAAAATACACAAAATGGACAAGCAGATAAATTCACAGACATTTTTGTGTAACATAGGAGAGGGTATGTCAAATTTCCTATATGTATAGAAATAGATGAGAGATACATTTTTGCTTTATATTTGTTGTATATACAGTAACTTTTCTACATAGGGATATCTTTGTATGTATATTTTCTCTTTAAATGCCCATTTGATGTTTCATGTAGTTTAGAACTGTAAGTACAGCTGCCAGCTCATTCACCATATAGTAATATTTTGCGGCCAATGGCATTGCTGCCTGGTACGTTTTTATAGGCTATATGAATTGACTGCATTGGCAAGGTATTGGTAGCATCAGCAATTTGTTATCTGTAATCCATGAAAGTTAAAAACATACCAGGCAGCAGGGCCGTTGGCCGCAAAATATTACTATATGGTGAATGAGCCGGCAGCTGTACTTACGGTGCTTGCTCTAAACTACATGAAACATCCAATGGGCATTTAGAGAGGAAATAATATTGTCCCACTCCCACCATGCTTGCTAACTCTTTGACTCATAATACATAGTACCACCAGGAGCAGGAGCAATCCGCCAGGCGCCAGCTCAGTCTTACCTGTAGTGTGTGAGTGCGCCCATCCCATGCATGACCACTCAGACAGCACTGCAGGCAGCCAGGATAGTAGAGCCGCCCGCCGGCTTACACAGAGCAAGAGCGGGGATCTCCCACCCGGCGCAGCCGCAGTGTTACTCCCACCTTCTGGACCCAGCAGCTCCTATGATGGACATCACACGTCCCGCGGTCCCGGCATTGGACCAGTGTGACATCCATCATAGGAGCTGGGACTTTGTATGTCACTCTGCCGCACTGGGTAAGCGGGAGATCGATCCCCAATCTCTGTGTAAACGGCTCGGGGCTAATAATGCTCATTATGAATGCTGAGACTCGGGGCTTTTTGGGGGCCCACTCGGGGCTATAGCCCCGTTAACCCCCCCTCCCGATGCCACTGAGGTGAAGACTCAGCTTCTTGCACAGACAGAGGGCTAAAAGGTCTGGAACAATGGTAATGATGGGAAATTTTAACTACTTTGTATTTTACTGGAGTAATGGCACTGCTGGGAAAGTAAGAGGATGGAAATTTATAAACCTATTACAACTTTATGTTAAATGTACAGCGCATGCTCACCCTAGTTTACACGTGCATAATAATAATAAATACTAAATACAATTGATGTTAACCCCTTCCCGCCGGTAGGACGTCCATGGACGTCCTGGACTTTGAGGGGTGATATCTGAACGGTGCCAGCAGCTACAGGCACCGTTCAGATATCATTCTTTCCAGCCGGCGATTCCCTACCCCATAAGAATGATCATAGCGGCAGATCGTTCTTATAGGCAGTGGGAGGGGACGCCCCCCTCCCGCCACCATTCGGTGCTTCCATCTGGTCATCAGTCATCTCTATGACCCTCGGAGGCCCGGGCGCGACATTATGACATCACGTCCGGGCCGGCTTTAGTAAACAAAGCCATGATCATGCCTGGAAAGGCTGGGATCGGAATTTTTTTTTCTGATCTCGGTCTTTCCAGCCTGCAGTAGAGATGTGAGGTCATATTGACCCCATATCTTTCCATAAAGAGGACATGTCACGCACCATTCCTATTACAAGTGATGTTTACATTCCTTGTAATAGGAATAAACGTGATAAAAAAAATAATTAAAGAGACAGTGTAAAAATAAAAAAATAAAAGTAAAATAAATAATAATGATAATAATAATAAAAAAATTAAAGTCCCCCGTCCCCGCGTGCAAACCACACATGTGAGGTATCGCCGCATGCGTTAGAGCGAGAGCAACAATTCTAGCACTAGACCTCCTCTGTAACTCTAAACATGTAACCTGTAAAAAAATTTAAAGCGTCACCTATGGAGATTTTTAAGTACCAAAGTTTGACGCAATTCCACGAGTGTTCGCAATTTTAAAGCGTGACATGTTGGGTATCAATTTACTCGGAGTAACATCCTCTTTTACAACATACAAAAAAATTGAGCTAAATTTACTGTTTTGTATTTTTTTAAATTCACTAAACTGTTTCTTTTCAGAGAAAAAACACGTTTGAAAAATTTGTGCGCAAATATCGTGTGATATAAAAAGTTGCAATGATCCCCATTTTATTCCCTAGAGTCTCTGCTAAAAAGACATATATAATGTTTGTGGGTTCTGAGTAATTTTCTAGCAAAAAAAATTATGATTTTTACATGTAGGAGAGGAGTGCCAGAAATGGCCCGGTAAGGAAGGGGTTAACGTGCCTGTGCACTTTAATATCAATTGTATTTATTATTTATTATCATTATGCACTTGTAAACTAGGGTGAGCATGCATTGTACATTTTACATTTTTTCCAGCTGTTCCTTTAAGGGATATTTATATACAGCAGCAGCTCTTGATTATAGTACTTATATGCCAATTCCTAAGCGCAATTGTTTTTTATATATATATTACAATTTTATTGTGCAGTTTTTAGAAGCCCCAACTAGAAATGATGCTCTGCTGGACCTGTTAAAGCGGTGGTAAGCTCGGGGGAAAAGAATTTTTTTTTATCCTGCAATGCCATAATGTGTTACTATGCATCACATACTAGCACATTATGTGAAACGTACCTTACAACGAAGCCCTCCAGCGGCCTTCTTTTCAGGTTCGTAGGCTCCAGTACTTTGAATGGATGAGCCACGACGACATCATTGTTAACGGCACAGGGCTCTGAAGGAATGGCACGGGTAGGGACAACTCCGACGACTTTCACAAATAAATATCTCCTGCACGTTTAGGAGATCCCCACTCCCCCTGCGGAAGCAAATTAGGCCATGTTTTTTGGGATTTTTTTTCCTTTTCTTGATCAACTGTGAGCATATGATTCTGTATATGGAGGGTTTCTATTCAATTTAATTGTTAATTTCCTCTGTTAGTTGAAGTAGATGGACTTGTGTTTTTTTTAACCTGCTAAACTATGTAAATATGTATATTTTCCCAGACCACCAAAGTTTAAGCTACTCCATTCACAACTATTTTGTAGTGGTCATGTTTGGACAAGGCAGTAAAATTTCTATGTGCCCAGTAGGGACTGGCCATTTTCATTACATAGGGTCACCAGTGAATGCACAATATTACATTTGGCAACTAAAGACTGAGCTAAGGTATTTACTTCTTTTTGGTCACCCAAAGACTAGACCAAGTTATCAAACTCACCAGCAGTTTCTGGATGAAATAGTATTCCCTGGTTCAGTGGGTGCTGAACTGTATTCTCTAAATACAGGGACAGAAATATTTTGCACTGGTCAATCACAAACCAAGCTAATTAGTATGACCACGAATAGGCTGGTCTAACCTGCCGGAACTTCACAGTTTAGTTAGCTTAGATTGCTAATGCTTGAGTCAGGAGGATGGTGCACATGGCCATGCACAGACTGAACTCCATCCTCTCTGCTGATTCGGTACCAGTTTTGCTCATCTGATACTGACCTTGGCCTGGCTTCTGATCCTGCCTATGCTTTTGCTTCCCTAATATGTATCTCTGCTGTCCGGATGCTGCCATCTTCTGCTTGATTGACTACACTTCTAGATCCTGCAAATGCAAGTTTCTACGACAGCCACTGTACAGACTCCAGTCCTGTATCACAGTATACCTGGAGCATCGTCTTGCCAGAATCTGCTATAGGCACCCATGGCACTCCTTGCCCTGCTATACCCTGTTACAAATTCCAGGGGAAATGAGACAGGTGGTGTAAAGGAAGCACTCTCATCAGTTCAGCCTCCACCTCTACACATCTTATGTAAACGAGCCCTTACACCAACACTTGCATTAACCACTTGCTTACTGGGCACTTAAACCGCCCTTCCTGACCAGACCAATTTTCAGTTTTCAGTGCTGTCGCATTTTGAATGACAATTGCGCGGTCAGGCGACACTGTACCCAAATGAAGTTTTTTATTTTTTGCTAAAAAAATGAAAAAAAGACCAAAAATTTTGAAAAAAAAAACTGTTTCATAGTTTGTTATAAAATTTTGAAAACAGGTAATTTTTCTTCTTCATTGATGTGCGCTGATAGGCTGCACTGATGGGCACTGATAGGTGGCACTGGTGGGCACTGAGGAGGTGGCACTGGTGGGCACTGATGAGGTGGCACTGGTGGGTGGCACGGGTGGATAGCACTGATGGGTGGCACTGATGGGCGACACTGAAGGGCATTGATGTTTGGCACTGATAAGCGGTACTGATAGGTGTCACTGATGGGCACTGATGAGTGGCACTGATGGGCACTGATCACAGAGCGCGCCGCGCGTGACCCGCTCTCTTGTCACGTTTTTGGGGTTGTGTTCGATATGTGCAAAGAGAGATCACACAAATACTTAAAAATATAACATTTATTACAAGTAATGACAGATACAGATAAAGATAAAGAAAATATCAAGAATACTTAACTAAAGGTGTTTGATTGCGTAGCCATGGAGTCTCTGACATGGCACAGGGGATCAGGACGTGCCTCATGGCTGTTCTTGGTGAGACTGCCTCATATAGCTTTTTGCTGTGGTAATATAGAACTTGTATAAGGGAAAAGCCCACCCCCAAGCCAACACCCTGTAAGCAACAATATGACCTTTGCATTCCTGAGGAGAAGGGGCTAGCTTGATCATATAAGGCAGTTCAAATGCCAATAAGTTAAGTAATGCAAGGTAACCAGGATATTAGATATTTGTGAGGCCAACCTTAATGAGGAATATGAAATATGCAATTTCCCCAACACTCCACCCCCTGGCTCACAAATCATATAATGCCTCCAACTGTGCATAAACACAACATCAATATTAGAAGTAAAGCACCTGATTATTGTAAACAAAAAAGAATAATTCTCCCACCCCCCGGTTTACCTTAAATGAAAAAAGGGGGATCTAAAGCGTATCTAATCTAAAGTGTAGATACCTACTTTCCTTTCCCTGTCAGATTTATCTGCACAGAACATCTCATTCGGCTATGTTAGGGCTGAAAAATATAAAAATATCCAAACTTAAAAAACGATATGTTGGACTAACAGAAGAACACCAAATTTCTTCTTTCGAAAGCACAGGAGCAGGTATGGACATGAAACCTTAATTTCCAAGAGTTTAAACGTGTAGAAACTTGTCAAAGTCCTCCATACCTGGTGATAGACAGCAGAGTCTTAGACATCCGGTGATCAGATCGCAGCCGCAGCACAACAATTGCAATGCTGAAGAACTGTAGAATACAAAGTCCATATCCTCCGGACTATTGCAGCTCACAAGTCATAGACGTGCAGGCACATAACTTTACAGACAGTTCAAGCACTTGACCATCAGAGCAGACAAAACAGTTCAGGTACTTCACGCATAGATTCAGGTACTTCACCATGATAGCGGATGGAACAGTTCAGGTATTCAACCATCAGAACAGGTGTAACTTGCACCAACAGTTCAGCTGCTGATCATTGGCAAAGTCTTTATAGACGGTTGCTGCTGTCAATTGTGTTTGTTTC
>BLSH010024490.1:1645659-1657474 GCA_018402905.1 Glandirana rugosa | reverse complement strand
ACACGTGGGGATAACCTCCCCGGCTGTGACTGCCCCTGTGATCAAGACCACTGGATCCGCAAGGGTTCATTAAGGGAATTAAACGTCCATAAAGGAGAGTGAAGGACAAATTGATACCCTGTCTTTCACTTCCCTATAGAAGCGTTACCCTGAGTATATCGCCTTTTTTTAGACTACTCCCAATATTGGGAGGGAACGAGATAGGTTTTACCTATTTTTCAAAACGGATATCAAGATGAAATTGGTTAAGGGCAGACGCATTATCGACTTTCTACCGATGTTGCGCCTGGACTTAACGACCCTCCCGCGGGTACCGACAGGAGGGAAGAACTTCATTTAAAATTTGCAACCATTGCCATAATCATGATTATCTCTAATAGAAACTATCAATTATGAGTGGACATAAAATTACCTTTTCCATAATAAATGACATGACAGGGGGCGCGCAGGCAGCTTGTGAACGGGAGGACAGCCATGGGCGCCCTCCCAGCAATTCAGGTCCGCGTTGTAGCCATCTTTCAGCTATTACGCAGACGGGAATTGGTTAAAGTAGAACTATAGGCAAAACTTTTTATCCATTTTGGATAGAGCAAGGGAGGGTTATAACCCTCATCAGATTTTTTTCCGCTATATGAGTCCCATTGCGAAGATATCCCTTCACTTTCTGTCCCATAGTTAAACAGGAAGTGAGAGGAAATACCTGCAAATTAAGGGAATTACTTGGGAACGCCTAGGTCACCAGAACTAGTGTCCCCGTCAGTGTCGGCCCCTCCAATAGGGGTGCACAGGCGTCACCCCCCCATCCATGCGTCCCTGATCTACATAGCAGGGTGCCGGACTATGGATTCCAATGGGGGGGGGGGGGTTTGAAGCCAGTGACTAGAGTCAGAAGCTCTAACAGGCTTCAAAAAAGGGTGGGCTCGGGGTGCAGAGCACTGCGCCCTGATCCCACCAGTTGTGTGACACTAGCGAATGGAGGACCCTATGGAAGGCTGACGCATTTCGAGGGGTGATCCCCTCTTCCTCAGAGCCAATCCATACTGCTGCATTAACCACATTAATATAGTAAGTGGATCACGTCACATGTACTAGAAACCCTTATATCCAGTACACAATACTACAAGCAATAGATAATAGCAGCAATGGTAAAAAAATGCTAGTGATAACAGGCGACAGTAAAATCATCATAAAAACATTAAAACATTAATTCGTAGGAGTATTAATTAGCAAATATATTAATTCATCAGGGTAATAATAATAGTAGTAATACTAATAAAATGAAATCATCATACAGCCTCAATGCAATCAATACATAAATAGTTAAAAAATTATAATGAATGAATAGGTTTATGTATATGTGTGTGTGTGTGTATCCTATTGGATGCCTAGGAGAAGGAGAGAGGAGCTGCACGGTGGAAGCCGCCATGTTGCATAGAAGACACAGGCTCATAGAGGCACGATGCCCGTCTGGTTTCCTGGCATCAGCATCCTAGCTATGGGCAATCAGCTTCACAGCCGACTGCCCGCTGCGCTTTGTGAATGGTCCCGCAGACTTATGCAACCTGTGACGTGTTCCAGAAGACTGCGGGGAGGGGGGAAGGAGAACATGCCAAATATGGGAGAGGAGGAAGGGGACGGACTTAAAGCGAAACTTTCCCTTTTCGGTGGAGCTCCGCTTTAAACCATAGCTTCACCCACAAGGGGAAGCTCCACTTATCTGCCTCCTTCCCCCGCTCCGCTGCCACATTTGGCACCTTTTGGCTGAGTTCACCAAAGCCCCCCTCCTCCTTCCCCCGCAGCCGGCCCATTCACAGAGCGTAGTGCAATTTGCACATGCGCAGCAGGGAACCGGCTGTGAAGCCACAAGTCTTCACTGCCGGTTTCCCTTAGTGGAGATGGTGGGGACAGCACCCGATAGCTGATTGAAAATTTGGCTCGGGTGAAGACCTGCTGGATTCCTGGACAGGTAAGTGTCCTAATATTAAAGTGGTTGTCAACCTGTGTCCGTTTCTCCACTGACCCTGTGTCGTGACTAGCGGCTTCCGTGCACATGCACGGGAGTGACGTCACGAGACTCCGGCCAGTCACAGAGCCAGAGTCACGGCCCCGGAAGGAAGAGGGGCAGAAGACGCCGCAGGCTTCGTTTCCAGGTAAGTGGAACATAATGGGCTACTATGCGATGCATAGTAGCCCATTATGCTTCTACTTTACAGGGTTATATTGAGGAAGTAAACCCAATCTGGGTTTACTTCCTCATTAAAAGTCAGCAGCTACAGGATTTGTAGCTGCTGACTGTTATTTTTTTTTTTTGCAGGAGCCCCTCTTTAAGTATCTTTATCCTCTTTCCTGGTTGTGTTGGCAGAGCACACAGTGGTATTCATTTTGTAGCACAGTAAGGCCATGCTAAGCAGGAGCAGTGAGACAGATAATCTGATAATATTATTATAATAAGCTGGCTTCATTCATACTTTCCTCTCTCTCTCTGCTGCTCTAAAATAGCACTACGACATGATAAAACCCGTCCAATTCTTATTTCATCATCTACAGTATTTAGAGTACAAATGTATGTAATCTCCAATGATAATTCTGGCTGTCCAGGATTCCAAGCACAGGTTTTGCAAAGGCCATGAGACTGTTTTCAACGTAAGGGCAGCCTGATTTACATTACAATTGAATATAAAAAGTTGGCTAATGCTAAGATAAACAGGTAATATTTCTTCATGAACTTCCCTCTACAGTCGTCACTTGGCCAAGGGCCAACAGTCTTGCAAAACAACATGCTTTATGTGATTGGCTTCTAGTAGATGACGCAAGTGAAGGGAGGGAGTGCAGTCACCAGACTCTCAGGCTGGTTGCCTATATATACAGAGCTCCTCTGTGCTGTGATCAGATCTACTTCTTACTCTGAGCAGAGTTCTTGCTTCAACAGTGCTTGAACGGAACCCTCTCTGAGTCCTTTGCTCTTTTTCAAAACATCTTCCAATTACTGCTGATTTTTTGTGACTTTTTTGCGCCACTCAAAACCACCGAAACACCGAAATGGGGTCCCAGGTGCGCCAGAACTACAGCAGCGAATGCGAGGCTGCCGTCAACCGTATGTTGAACTTGGAGCTGTACGCCTCCTACACCTACTCCTCCTTGGTAAGGATTTTGTTTTTGTTTTTTTTTTTTACAATATTGTATATAAGTCATATTTCTTACTGTGCTTTACTTACATCTATATCTTGTATTTTATGTAGCTTATTGTGGTCAGCATTAGAAAATTTTGTATACTACATCATTTATGGGACTACAAGACCTATCATCTTTTTAAGCGCAATTACATTTATTTATTTAAGTTATAATTGTGTTTGACAATATACTGTATACTGTATATAATAAAATGTAGATCCTTGTCTTATATATAAAACATTTTTTAAACAATACCAACATGGCACTTTTAGTTCCATTACCAACATTTGAAATTCCATAAGCTGAAAACAAGTTTAGCAAGGTCAGATAAGACCGATTCAGGTCCGATTTCAGCCCGAATTTTGGGCTGAATTCAGACTTGAAACAGACCAAAGGACGCACAGGGCTCCTGTGCAATTTCGTACCGGAGCCGCTCCGGAGATATGTGAACCGGCTCCATAGAGAGCCAGTCACAATGTTCTGCTATTGCGAATTGGATGCAGATTCTAAATCCCAGCCTAAAACTTAACTGAAATTTGACTTTAAAATTAACACTAGTCTGTAAATGCATGTTCATACCTCAATACCATAAATATTAACATATGTGATTTTTCACTCCAGCAGTATAAAATGAGTTTGGAAATTGTAGAGAAATGCTTAACTAATGCATTACAATTTAACTACACCCATTTTAGATGACTAAAATGAGTTTTAGAGCTCGTTTCCACTTGCCTAAGCTTAAACACACATTAAGGGCTAGTTTACACTTGTTTCAAAACAAGGCTTCGGACATGATTTGAGAGAGCTAGTCAAAGCTCTTTTCACTAAATAAAACGGTTAGCTTACAGTCCTGTTTATACCTTACTTTTGATTTGCTTTGCTTCGACTTTGCTTCAAAAATTATACCCCATGTAGCTTTAGTTGTGCTTCAAAGCGTCTTCAAAGCCTCCATAGAAGTCTATGGCAAAGCTCGCTTGAAGCCCCACTGAAGCCTTATCGAAGCCCCCACGAAGCCTCACCAAAGCCTTGTTTAAGCTCCACCAAAGCCTCATCGAAGCTCCACCAAATCCTCATCGATGCCCTACCGAAACACCAAGCAAAAGCAAGGTGTATACAGGACTGTAAGCTAACCATTTTATTTAGTGACAGGAGCTTTGACTAGCATCCAGAGAGCTTTAACAAAGCGTGTCCAAAGCCTTGTTTTGAAGCAAGTGTAAACTAGCCCTTAATCGACTAAAATATACTGGAGATTTAGTCGACTAAATAAAACTAAAACTAAAACAATTGCAGAAGACTAAAATGTAACTAAAACTAAAATGCCATTTTAGTCCTAAGACTAAAACTAAATCGAAATTTGCTGCCAAAATTAACACTGCTTGCAGAGTCTTTAACAATAGAAGATCTGTCAGTATGGTTGTGGAAGGGCCTGTTGACAAAAGGTGAAAGCCATTGTCATCTGACCTGGTATCTACTCCAGGGTAATTATTGGTATTACTCAACACTTTATAATTATTACTGGAACACTTTTCTAGTTAGCCAGTTTTCAGTAAATCACATGCAGTTTTGTGTCAGAGGACCTAGTCATTTCCAGCATTAGCATTGTGTAACTCACAGTTCCTCATTTATCGTTCCTGATGAAAGATTTGCCTGTCTATACATATACTTAAAACACTCATTTTCAAGAAGGGTTAGTGTTGTGAAATGAGTCATAACTCAGAAAAAATGTCCATGGACACGTCTTATAGCATGGCCCATCTCTACCCGCCTAGATTAAATGTCTTCTACAAAATACAGATGGATAAACTGTTGTTGCTCCTTTGTTGGGTGACGTACATCTATGTTGGGTGACATACATCTTTGTCGGGTGACGAACATCTTTGTTGGGTGACGTACATCTTTGTTGGGTGACGTACATCTTTGTTGGGTGACGAACATCTTTGTTGGGTGACGTACATCTTTGTTGGGTGACGTACATCTCAGTTGGGTGACATACATCTTTGTTGGGTGACGTACATCTTTGTTGGGTGACGTACATCTTTGTTGGGTGACATACATCTTTGTCGGGTGACGTACATATTTGTTGGGTGACATACATCTTTGTTGGGTGACATACATCTTTGTTGGGTGACGTACATCTTAGTTGGGTGACATACATCTTAGTTGGGTGACATACATCTTTGTTGGGTGACGTACATCTTTGTTGGGTGACGTACATCTTTGTTGGGTGACGTACATCTTTGTTGGGTGACGTACATCTTAGTTGGGTGACATACATCTTAGTTGGGTGACATACATCTTTGTTGGGTGACATACATCTTTGTTGGGTGACGTACATCTTTGTGGGGTGACGTACATCTTTGTTGGGTGAAGTACATCTTTGTTGGGTGATGTACATAGAGAACACTATTTGCACAATTGTTGCAAGTGTTTTTTCTGATGGCAGTGGTTCTGGTCTGCAGTGCTTGGAGACAAAGGGCAATGTATCATTTCACTGCAAAGGAACCAAAATCTGGTTGCTACTAATCATTGCACAAAAAAAAATCAAGTGGGCTTACAAGGTTTACAAGTGTGTTTTTCTGTTAATTAGTACTGGTGAGAACTTCCTTTTTTTGGGTTCTGGGAAACTGACTGAGCACAAATTTTACACAAACTGCTTATCCAACAAAATGAAAAATGAGGAAGTTTATGCTTTTTTTTAACCACACATAACGTGACTCATTTTGTGTTTTTGCTTACTGCTATTAATGATTAATCCTTCCTTATCGGTACAGATAAGGTACAGTACAACATACAGTACGAAGTCTGATTAGGAATACTTGACATAAAGTAACAGCGATTACTAATTCTACTTGGACAACTGGAAGCATTCTCATGCTGTCATTTAGTAATAGAACAAATGAAGGTCCATTTGGAAGTGGCAGGTCTTCTGACCAAAAGCACATTTCTGACATCTAAATTTATTTTCCTGTGATGCTTCATGTCAATGGTTGCTTGCAGTTCAGCTACATTATCTTAAGCATACGTGGCAATAGATGGACATATATCTCTCACACAGAGAACTATAAAATGCACACCTCCACAAATATAAGATATTAGGCATTACATAATGCAGATTTATGAGCTTTTTAGGTACATTTTAGCACCTAAACCTTGATTTTCGCATTAAACCTTGATCTCCTTTCTATTCTCAGTTTGCCTTTTTCGATCGTGATGATGTTGCCCTTCACCATGTGGCCGAGTTCTTCAAGGAGCACAGTCATGAGGAGAGGGAGCATGCCGAGAAGTTCATGAAATATCAAAACAAGCGCGGGGGACGCGTTGTCCTGCAGGACATCAAGGTAAGAACAGCCCATAGTTTCAGACCTGCAAACTCTAATGTTTGAAAAAAACAAAACAACGTATTTTCAAGGACTTGGGAAGAGACATGTCTTTTATGTTGGTGATGTGCCCTTGTCAGTAATGAGCCAGAATCCAGTGATCAGATAGGCTCCTCTCATTGCACATACTGTATGATGTACAGGTAATATGACAGCGCCCAGGAGTAGTTTCTAGAGGGCTGAAGCAGAGTATAAGGCCCATTTTTTTGTACAGCTCTGTTTTTCCTAAGTCATGAAAATTGTCACTACAATTATATACAGCTAGCAAGAAGCTAATTAAGACTAATTTTTCAATTTATAAAACAATAGTTGCTCGAATGTCAAAAGCATTTATGCAACTGAGCAAAATGCCCCATCATTTTTGTAAGAGATTGATGCTTGTTTCTTCAGCTCCATCTAGTGGCCAAATGCAGTATAGTTTTCTGAAACGCCTCAACGAAAGAAACAATACATTTTTTCCACTAGGTGGAGCTAAAGATACGGGCATTAATTTACTACAAAAATGATAGGACATTTCATTCAGCATGCATAATATTTCTGACCGTGTCCAATGAATGTTTTATGTTCACATCTAAGTGTTTGCTGCGTGCCGTGTATGTGCGGTCACAGCAGCCCACTCATTTTAATGGATTGCTGTACCTGCAGGAAACACAGGAAAAGGTATTTTCAGCTTTGCAAAATCGCAGCTTAATTAAGAATTAATGGCACACCTGCACATCTGCTAAATGCCAGTATGTTTTGCCTGTGGGTGTGGGAATATGTGTGATTTACATGCATTCCTGCACCCGCATAAGTGTGAACCTAGCCTAAATAGACCCCTAAGGTACAAAAAACCTGTGTAGCAACTATATATCTTATGTATAAATATCATTTACACATTTAGCTAAACAATTTGGCTCATAAGATTATGTTTTCTACTTCAGAAACCAGAGCGTGATGAATGGGGTAACACCATGGAGGCCATGCAGGCTGCCCTGCAGCTGGAGAAGACCGTGAACCAGGCCCTTCTGGACCTGCACAAGCTGGCCATGGACAAAGTTGACCCCCATGTAAGTATCTGCTCAACATGCTAAAAAGCTAAATGGCAGTAAAGCTCTTTTTTCTATCATCTTTAATAAATAGCAAATAAGTGATACAGCTGACTCTTTATATCTTAATACAACATTTTAGGTCCTTGCAACACTTTCTTAAAAGAGAAGTATGGTCAAAGCCAGTGGTAGCTGGTGTTTTTTTTTGGGGGGCGGGACTTACCCCATCTAGGTGGGTAGCGGGTGGTGGGCAGCGTGCAGCGGCTCCGTGTCCTCTCCTCCATCGGAGCTTCCAGCGTGCAGCTCCTCCCCTCCGTCCAATAGGATCGCCTGTCCTTTCAGGCAGTCGGGTTTCAAAACCCGCTTCCTGAATGGCCGTGAGGAGGATCAGTGTTACAACAGCGAATATTCATTTGCTGTTGTAACACACCTGGGTGGGCTCCGGACACATTTTCTGCTCCCCAAGCCCACCCTATTTTGAAGCCTATTAGAGCCTCTGGCTCTAATAAGATGCTTCAAAAAAACACCCACCTGAACTCCTGAAAGGGGCCGGATGCATGAATGGGGGATGGGGGGGCGGCGCTCCTGCATCCTTAATGGCCGCCTTACCTGTGATCGAGAATCAGCCGCCAGCGGGCTAAAGCCTGACTTCCCAGACCTGCTCCAGTGTCTGGAAGGATCCCGACAATAATGTTGGGATCCACGTACTTGCTTTACAGGCAGCTGGCTCTGACTTTTAGCGCATCGCTGAGAGCCTGAGCCAGCCGCTCCCACCCCTTCTTTTGCCCGGGGCTCCACTGAGTGCTGCAAGGGCAGAGCAAAGAGTTGGTGACTGACGGTCACTGTTCTCTGATCAGTGAAGACCAAGAACTGAACGATCTTGGGCTTAGAGCCAGTGGGGGACAGTTACTGCAGGTAGGTAAGTATATACAGTGTGTTTATTATTTTAGATTCCTTCGCTTCTTTAAATCTGATGGAAATTGCTGTAGCATTTATTTGTTCTTGATTTGAAATGATAAAATATATTAAATTAATGAGTTATATTTGTATCTAATGCTTCCTGTGCCAACCTTTTTAGACCGCACCTAAATGTGTCCTGGTGGTGTCAGAGGGGTTGGGTTGAGATAGGTGACATGGTAAAGCAGACAACGTGTGGTCTATATATACTTATGATGACACTGAAGAAATGTGCTTTCTTAAAGTGTACTTATCAAAAAATGAGTTAAGACATTTTGTGAACAGAAATGACAGGCTAACCTAAGCTCTACAAACAAATTACAGTGATATCTATAAGCGCAAAGCACTATATCAGTCCACAAAATGACAGTCTACATTGTGGATGGATACCATGGGAACATATTTCCCAGCCCTTGAGATTTTATGATAGACATAAAAGAGTAATATATTCTAGTACTATATAAATCAGAAGTACAATTGTTAGGTGGAAAACCGAAGTACAATTATTAGGTGGAGGTGGGACAGTCTTCCCTGAAGAGTTGAGGTTTCAAGGACTGCCCAAAAGCAAAGTATAGGATAACGGGACAGACTAAGGTAGAGAGTTGCAGAGGATGGAGGAGGCTCTGGAGAAGTCTATATTTAACATGAGTAGTTGCATTGGTGCAGTAAGAGGGAAGCAACAGGTTTATCAGGAACCTATATATATTTTTTGTCTTATCTTGTGTTTTCTTAAAGTCTCAGCTCCTTTACGAATGTGTAAAATCTAAAAGCTTACAGACATTTAACCAACACTGTTTTGTTTTCCAGCTGTGTGACTTCCTGGAATCTGAATATCTGGAGGAACAGGTGAAGGATATCAAACGTATTGGAGATTACATCACCAACCTGAAGCGCCTTGGGGTGCCCGAGAACGGCATGGGCGAGTACCTGTTTGACAAGCACACCATGGGAGAGAGCAGCTAAGCTGTGTACCACCCATGAGGATCCAGCCAGTCTACTTTCCATCTATTTTACTATCTGTGTGACATCATGTAACATGTATCTCTCTTAAACTTTCTGTGATCCTATGTTTAATAATGCAGCTGTGCTTGTCAACAAGTTTCTAATAAAGTCTTTCAGCATGCATATTTATTGCAGTTGGTATTTATAGATCTCAAGGGAACGTATCCAGTCTTTCTAAGACATTTTACCATTGCTTTTATTTATTTTTTTATCTGTTTTATATACTTTCTGAAGATTCTATACCCAAGACTGGACCCCTATAGCCTAGATGTGGCTTTATGATTTTTACTGGGGCCAAATACATTTTTTCCACCACACACCTTACTAGAAACAACCATAGTAGACAGGGTGCCATAGCAACTAACTTTTGGCATCACATGAAAAACATGGAGAATGTGTCACCACCAGCACAAATCCTATAAATGTTGCACTGCTTTCATATGATGCTTTTGATATCAAAAACTTAATTTGAAAATCATCATATTACAATTCTGAAACCTTTCAGAACCTCACAGTGCCCTTTTATTTAGGCTCATGTGATGTGCAATAAAGTTAAGAAAAGAAGAAATTACAACGCATTGCACTGGCCTTACACAATGCACACAAGTGGGTGCACATTTATACAACACAGAACACACACCTGCTGTGAATGGATGATAAGGTGTGCTGGCAATATGTTTTCTACACTGTATTGGAGCCACACACGTCTATAGAATCACATAGTTTTTATCTCCTTCTTTATACATCTAAAATGGTGCTTGCTTTTTCAGCTGATATTTTACATTGAATGATGTATCTAAATTCACTGTAGTCCTGGACTAAGAAGAGAAGGTGGGGGGTTCTGTACTGCTGTGTTGTGTAGTCTGGGTAGTTTGCAAAAACAGGAGAAAATCAGCCGCACACCACCAGGAACTCAGATGCAAAAAGGTTCTTTATTCACATGTACCAAAAAATGCCGGATGTAAACAGGATACAGTTACAAGTAGACGCGTTTCACACTCAACGTGCTTGTTCACTAGCTGGCGCTAGCTCAAGATGCCCCCCAGTGAGCAAAACTCACAGACACTGCCCACCCATATAAGGAGAGCAGAGACATTGATCACCAATGTAAGGGGGCACAGACACTGACCACCAATGTAAAGTGGCACAGACATTAATCACCAATGTAAGGGGGCACAGACACTGACCACCAATTTAAAGGGGCACAGAGACTGACCACCAATGTAAAGGGGGCACAGACACTGACCACCAATGTAAAGGGGCACAGAGACTGACCACCAATGTAAGTGGGGCACAGGCACTGACCACCAATGTAAGGGGCACAGACATCGACCACCAATGTAAGGGGGCAAAGTCATTGATGTCCAATGTAAGAGGGCACAGACATCGACCACCAATACAAGTGGACACAGGCACCAACTGTCAATGTAAAAGGCCACGGACACTTACCACCAATGTAAGGGGATATAGGCACTGATCACCAATGTAAGGGGGCACAGACACTGATCACCCATGTAAGGAGGCATAGACACTGATCACCGATGTAAGGGGGCACAGACACCGATCACCAATGTAAGGGGGCATAGACACTGATCATAAATGTTATGGGACAAAAACATTGATCATCAATTTGAGAGGGCACAGACACTAATCATAAATGTAAGGGGGCACAGTCACTGATCATCAATGTAAGGGGGCATAGACACTGATCATAAATGTAAGGGGACAAAAACATTGATCATCAATTTAAGAGGGCACAGACACTAATCATAAATGTAAGGGGGCACAGACACTAATCATCAATGTAAGGGGGCACAGACACTGATCACCAATGTAAGGGGGTACAGACACTGATCACCAATGTAAGGGGGCACAGAGAGTGATCACCAATGTAAGAGGGCACAGATACTGGTCACCAATGTAAGGGGGCACAGACACTGATCACCAATGTAGGGGGGCAGACACTGATCACCAATGTACAAGGGCACATATACTGATCATCAATGTAAGGAGACACAGACACTGATCACCAATGTAAAGGGGCACAGACACTGATCAGCAATGTAAGGGGCCACAGATAATGATCACCAATGTAAGGGGGCATAGACACTGATCACCAATGTAGGAGGGTACAGATACTGATCACCAATGTAAGGGGGCACAGACACTGATCACCAATGTAGGGGGGCACATACACTGATCACCAATGTAGGGGGGCACATACACTGGTCACCAATGTAGGGGGGGGATGTAACCACTAGTCACATACACGGGGGGATG
>BLSH010024490.1:1625024-1639266 GCA_018402905.1 Glandirana rugosa | reverse complement strand
CCGCCCAGTGACACCGTCGCCTCCACTGAAGGCGAGGGTGTCTCTGGTACTCGCGGGCCCCTGGCTGCTCCCCCCTGTCGGCGAGAGGCACACGGTTTGAGACGTCGTTTGCAGCCAGTGACACAGGAGGGGCAGTTTGCAGCCAGTGACACAGGTGGGGGCAGTTTACAGCCAGTGACACAGGTGGGGGCAGTTTGCAGCCAGTGACACAGGTGGGGGGAGTTTGAAGCCAGTGACACCGGTGGAGTACATTTCAGAGTCGTTCCCCCCCTCCTCCGCACTTACCCCATCCAGCAGGCAGGTTTGTTGCAGAGATTCGGCATGCGAGAGCGCGCTGGAGTCTGCAGAGTTTGGCACACGGAGAGCGGCTGTCCCCCCTCGTCGGTCCCCGGGCGCTCATGGTCTCTGTGGGAGCGGAAGTCACCTCCGCTGCCACAGTGACCCGCCCCCGGCCCCGAATCCAATCACCCTGCTCAGCGCACACTCATAGCTTTTAATGGCCGGCCAATAGGCTCACTACTTGGCTGTCATGTGACAGCCAAGGAGCCGGAAAAAAAAAAAAAAAAAGAAAGTCAATGTACCGGCGCCTCCTGCAGGGGGGCGGGGTTGACTTTTTTTTTTCTTCTTTTGCCGGCGGGGAGGCGGCGCCCCAGCGCCCCTCACACACCAGCCGCCGCTGCATCGCATAGTAGTCCATTATGTGCCACTTACCTGCAAACGAAGCCTGCAATGTCCAGCGCTGTCCCCTGTGCTGGCGGCGTCCATCTTCAGCCCCTCTTCCTTCTGGGGCCGCGATCTCTGGCTCTGTAACTGGCCGAAGTCGCGTGACGTCAGTCCCGCGCATGTGCGCGGGAGCCGCTAGTCACGGCACGATCACAGTGAAGGAATGGCACGGAGGCCGTTTCTTCACTGCGCATGTGCCGAAATGACGGCACAGCTAGTACACTGTATATCTCCTGAACCGTGCAGGTTTGGGAGATATGCAGGGCACCTACAGGTAAGCCTTATTATAGGCTTACCTGTAGGTTAAAGTGGTTGTCACGAGTTGAAACAACTGGAAACTTAACGACTCCCTGTAACTGGATGTCACGGATAAAACACAGATTGGGATCTACTTATCTCGTTATTTCATTGAAAACTCAACCTACGACGCCACACCAGGCGTGCTATGGGAGGCACACAAGACCCACATCTAGGGCAAGTTCATTGAACTGGGCTCACAGAGGAAAAAGGAGAGGATTCTCTAACAGTCTACTCTTATCCATGACATCAACATTCTATAACGTGACCACAAACTGTCAAAATGAAAAGCCCTCGTACAGCAACTTAAACAAAAGCGAGAAGAGCTAAACTGTCATTTCACCTCATTTCCCAACAAATCTACAAATGGGACAATAAACCAAGTAGATATTGAGCCAGATCACTAAAACAAAAAAAAAACATCCGCATTCATAGCAAAAATAAAAACCTCCAATGATAACCTAGTTCACGAGACCAAAGCTATCATGGATGAATTCTGCTTATTTTACCAACACGTCTATCACGTCCTTAATTACACCGTCGACGTTGACACCAGAGGAAACGTGATTCAAGACTATCCCGCCCATTCAGCTACCATTTACTTCACTTGAATTACTGGAAACATGAATAACCTCAACTGAGTTACATTCTGCACTAAAATCTATGGCTAAGGGTAAGGCCCCTGGCCCTGGCGGCCTGACATTCAACTACTATAAACAGTTCCAAGACACACTATTACCTTTCCTTACCACATATTCTAATACTCTGACCGTTGGTCACACCCTGTGACCTGAAATGTTACATGCCCATATCACTGATTTACCCAAATAGGGGAAAGACCCTAGCCTATGTGGGAGCTACAGGCCAATCTCTCTATTAAATATAGATGCAAAAATGCATGCTTAAGCATTGGCGAATAAACTCCTACCCTTAATCCCCTCTTGGGTATCCCAAGATCAAACAAGATTTATACAAAGCAGGGATGCACGCGTTAATGCACTACGCACCCTATTACTTATGCCCTATGTTCTGTTCACAGATCTTCCCAGCCTACCCTTCTCCTTTCCACCGATGCTGAGAAAGCATTTGATAGGGTGGACTGGGAATATTTAATGGCGACACTAACATACCTGGGCATAGGCCCTAGCATTTTAAACTTTATTGCAGCCCTATACAATTCCCCTGCAGCCCAAATACGAGTTAACGGTACTTTACACAATCTAATCATGTGCCTCCTCTGCCAAGCCAGGCACCCATACAAGGACCCCACAATTCCCATACCAAGATGGGGGGGGGGGAAGAGTGAAAGGGGACCCTGTTGTAAATCACCACCAAATCTGTACAGTACAGCATAGTCATGTAGGGTGTCACATTTCCCATACCATGAATAGAGGGTGCAAGTCTGTAAGGTATTGGTGGCTGTTAGTTGTACCTTCACTACATTCTCCAGCTGGTCCTATGTAGAGCAGGCTGCGATCCTCAGAGTGACATCACTGACTTGAGGGATGTACTGTCCGTGCCCACGATCATGAATGCATTTACTGTCTGGGTGTACTACGGTCATGTCCTGAAGGGTCTGGAACGCACGCTGATGCTCTATGGCGGAAACGCAATTATGAAATTTTATATTTATATAATGGTATTTTGAATCTGAAATTCAAAATGTAATTCTTAATGAAAAATAATTTTATTAGCAAGAATATTTTATTGATTAGACTAAAAAAGGGGGGGGGAGAAATGAATTAAAAATAAATTATTGTTATTCAGCAGGATAAATTATGATAGATACTGCACATAGATTTATTGGCATATAAATAAAAATAAATGATTTATGTTCCATCAGTTGTAATATCCCCTCTGTGGCTCACCAGATACTCCCGAGATTGTCCGCATGCAGCTGTGTCCGTGGTTCTTGTGTTCCTTTTTGACCAAGTTAGTAAGGCATGCCATTGAGTTGATCAGTGTTCCGATATATGAATATGTAAAGATGTTGTGTAATATTGATTAAAGTTGATGAAATAATATCAAGATTATCTGTAAATGGTTACATTTTTCTCCAATGCGATAGTAAAATAGTTGGAGATTGTACGTATGTATCCATATATAATACTTTTTTGTTTATTTTGGTGAATATATAACATAATTGTGTCGATAAGACTCCTGAAGAAGCTGACCTCAAGGCAAAACATGTAGAGTGCACACTCATGAACTTATGTTGTATGACTCACATTTTATGATCTTCTCCTTTACATATATTTATGTAATTTTTACTTGCTAAAACAAAATAAAATAGATTTTTTATCTAATGTTGAATTGTGTAAGGAATCCTTAAATCCCACTTCTTCTTGCAAAACAATATTCTGATTATATATAAGGGAGGTGGTGCTATGTCAAAATATTTCTTTGTTTTCTTGATCAACCCTTTTCGTGTATATATACAGAGTATATAGAGTATAGTACAGTTAGGCAGTGTAAGAATATATATATATATATATATATATAGTATATTTTTTTAATGTTATTTATTTCAGGTACTTATATAGCGCTGTCAATTTATGCAGCGCTTTACATATATATTGTACATTCACATCAGTCCCTACCCTCAAGGTCCCTAACTCACATTCATACATATACTAGGGCCAATTTAGACAGGATTTAACTTAGCTACCAGTATGTCTTTGAAGTGTGGGAGGAAACCGGTGTACCCAGAGGAAACCCATGCAGGCACAGGGAGAACAGGCAAACTGCAGGCAGGTAGTGTCCTGGTTGGGATTTGAACCAGTAACCCTTTTGCTGCCAGGCAAATGTGCTATCCAGTACACCACGGTGCCACCCGTATATAGTATATATATACTGTATAAAATACGCTGCATTCAGTGTATACTATATATACAGTTCATTCAGTGTATAGTATATAAAGTCCGTTCAGTCAGTGTAAGAATACGTATATATATATATATATATATATATATATATATATATATATATATATATATATAGATATATATATATACGGCATTCAGTCTAGACTACATATACAGTGCAGTTGGCGGTGTACAGTATACAACACAGTTGTTGAAAAAAATCCCCATCATGTCCGGAAGGCCACCAAGGAGAGGCAGACACTACCAGGCAACTAAAAGAGGGCAAACAGCCTCTGTGTCTATAGTGAAAAGTGGTGGTGGTGGACATGGTGCATCCTCTGCAGGCGGGTCACGCTTGTCCTTTTTTTCTGCTGTTGGCCGTGTTATTGAGCCACAACATGCAGAAGAGTTGGTGGAGTGGATAATTAAGCTGTCCTCATCTTCTGTCACCCAAGCTCATACTAGTTTATCTTCCAACGCAGCTGCCAAAGCGGCCTATTCCACCCGCTCCTGGTCCACAGTTACTACTTCCATAGCCCCATCATCATGCATGGAGGAGTCACCAGAATTATTCAACCATAGTGTCAGTTACATGCTGATGGAGGATGCGCAACAATTTGAAGGCTCCGATGTTGGTTCCCAGGTTGAGGAAGGGAGTAATGTGAGTCTAGAGAGAGGAGGAGCCACAGAAGGACAAGAAACTAGGCATGTTCCCCCAGCTGCAGCATACTGCCAAGTTTGCTCCAGTGATGAGGAGGGAGGGGATGATGAGGACACTGACTGTACTTGGGTGCCTGAGAGAAGAGAGGAGGAAAGTGAGGAGGAGGAGGCACAACTCCAATGAGGCAGGATGTCCTTCAGGAGCCATCTTAAGGGCAGCCACCCTATTGCTTCACACCACAGAGCTCCACAGGTGCAGAACGCTGCTGACTCCCCGCTGACTTCCTAAACTTCAATGGTGTGGGCTTTTTTGAACACTTGTGCAGTAGATCGCACCATTGCTGATTGCAATCTATGTCTGAGGCGGATCAAGCATGGCCAGAACAGCAGCCGCTTGGGCACTACATGCTTGACAAGACATGTGACAACCTGCCATGCAGTCCGTTGGAAACAGCACCTTAAAGACCCACATCATAAAACAAGACGGACTTCTCCTTGCTCCTCATCTGTGACCTCAACCCCTACTATATCTCCAGTCCTCTCAAAAGCCTGCACTGAGAGGAATGAAGGTCTGGCAATGGGTGCCACAAGTACTTGCAGCCAATCTGCTAGCAGTACACCACCAGTTGATGTCAGCAGGCAAATTTCCCTACCCCAGCTGCTGAACTGTAAAAAAAATACTGTCCCAGCCATCCACATGCTCAACTTTTAAATGCTAGCTTGGCTAAATTGCTAGCACTCCAACTGCTGCCTTTTCAGCTTGTAGACTCTGCCCCTTTCATGAATTTGTGGAATGTGCTGTACCACAGTGGCAGGTTCCGAAAATACATTTCTTTTCATGTAAGGCCATTCCAGTGCTCTACTGTCATGTGGAAGGCAATGTTTTGGCCTCCTTGGACAGGGCGGTCAGCAGCAAAATACATATTACCACTAACTCATGGTCCAGCACACACGGTCAGGGAAGTTACCTTTCCTTCACAGCGCACTGGGTAACTCTGCTGGCAGCTGGGAAGGATGCAGGACAGGGTTCGGTGTTTGAGCTAGTTTCGCCACCACACCTCCAAAAAAATGGTGCTGTGTTTGCCACATCTGCTTCCTCCACCCCCCCTTTCTTCTTCCTCTGTGGCCTCTTCTGCAGCAGTGTCCTCTGAGCCAGCAGTGCAGTCAAAGCATTCTAGGGGCTACGCAAGCAGTCAGGCTAAAATATGCCATGCGGTGCTTGAGTTGATTTGCCTAGGGGACAGGAGCCACACAGGGGAAGAGATTCTGTCAGCTCTTCAGGGGCAGGCTAAGAGGTGGTTGACACCACGTCAGCTTGACCCGGGATTGGTCGTATGCGACAATGGCTCCAACCTTCTCTCTGCCCTCCGACAGCGACACTTCACACATGTTCCATGCTAGGCACATGTCCTGAATTTGGTGGCGCAGCATTTCTTGACCAGGTGCCCAGGCTTACCAGATATTCTAAGGCAGGCCAGAAAAGTCTGTGGTCATACAATGCCAGTGCTCGGCTGACTGACATTCAGTGGGAATTGAACGTGCCCACCAATCGCCTCATTTGTGACATGTCCACCAGATGGAACTCAACATTTGCAATGCTGCAGCTGCTGCACGCACAGCAGAGGGCCATCAATGATTACCTCTGTGAGTACGTCACCGGGACATGCTCAATGGAGCTCGGTTTTTTTTCGCCATGCCAGTGGCTACTGATCAAGGATGCATGCACTGTCCTGTCATCATTAGAGGAGACCACAAGAAGAGTGAGCAGTGACAATGCATGCATCAGTGACACTGTCCCTCTAGTCTTCCTGCTTCGTGGAGTCATGGACAGGGCACTTGAGGCAGAACAGAGGAAGGAAGAGGAGGCCTTCCTTTCCTTTCAAGGCTGGTGGTGATGGTTTTCAGTCCCCGGAAACCAAAGGAGTTGCATGTGGCTGGGAGGAGGTAGTTCCAGACAATGTCATCCTCAGTGACCCAGGAGACTCTCAAGTCTGCTCAAACTTACGATGCATGGCCTCCCTGATTCTGTAAGCCTGCGAAAAGACCCCAGGGTTAGTGGTATTAAGGAGAGGGACCATTACTGGGTGGGAACCCTTCTTGATCCATGTTACAAGGGTAAAGTTGCAGAATTCATCCTGCCTTTGCAGAGGGAGCATTGGATGAAACATCTTCAGGATAGCTTGAAAAAAGTTTGTGGAACACCTTTCCAGACCCTGAGAGGTTACCTTTTCCTGCTGCTGGACAAAGTGTTTCTGAGGCTTCCTTTAGTCAGAGAAAGAGTGATGGAGAAGGTGGCCGGCTGACCGATGCCTTTAAACACTTTTTCAGTCATCAGCGCCCAGGGCTGATAGATTCAAGCAACCATCATCAGTGTCTACATTATATGGTGCAGGAATATCTAGGGGCAAGAGCAGACTTTGAGACCTTTCCAACTGAGCATCCACTGAGTTACTGGGTCTTGAGGATGGACCACTGGCTGAAACTTGCTCAATATGCAATCGAGCTACAGGCCTGTCCTGCATCCTGCGTGCTTTCTGAATGGACATTCAGTGCAGCTGGAGGGTTCGTAATGGATCAAAGAGTGTGCCTGTCCACAGACTCAGTTGATAGGCTCAAATTTAAAAAAATGATTCAGTCCTGGATCATCAGCTATCAAGTCCCTGATGCTGATGCAACTGATTGAATTTGCTAGGGATCTGGGATCCCTTGAAGACTGCCTATACTGCCTATCCTAATCCCAATTTTTCTGCACCTGTTTGACTGGGGCATGTCATTACAATTTTTTAAATAAATTACAACTGCAGGGCCTGTTCCTGCTCCCAAGGAGAGAAACTGCAAGGGTTTACAGTGTTCTGCCACCACCAACACCCAAGGCCCAATTTTTCTGCACCTGTTTGAGTGGGGCATGTCATTACAATTTTTAAAATAAATTACAACTGCAGGGCCTGTTGCTGCGTCCAACGAGAGAAACTGTGAGGGTTTACAGTGTTC
The DNA here is from genome assembly GCA_018402905.1 of Glandirana rugosa. NCBI lineage: Eukaryota > Metazoa > Chordata > Amphibia > Anura > Ranidae > Glandirana > Glandirana rugosa. The sequence continues at coordinate 1,631,731 of BLSH010024490.1, read as the reverse complement.
TGTCACCACCAACACCCAAGGCCCAATTTTTCTGCACCTGTTTGACTGGTGCATGTCATTACAATTTTTAAAATAAATTACAACTGCAGGGCCTGTTCCTGTGCCCAACGAGAGTAACTGTGAGGGTGTGAGGGTTTACAGTGTTCTGCCAGCACCAAAACCCAGGGCCCAATTTTTCTGTCTGAGTGCAGTCCCCGTAGGATAGAGTTGAGACTATATGGTGCAGTCAGTCTAGTATATATAACAGTGTATTGAAGTGGTTAAGGGTGGGGCAGCACAGTGGTATAGTGGTTAGCACTTTTGCCTAGCAGCAAAAGGATTGCTAGTTCGAATCACAACCACAACACTACCTGCCTGGAGTTTGCATGTTCTCCCTGTGCCTGAGTGGGTTTCCTCTGGGTACTCCGGTTTCCTCCAAAGATATGCTGGTAGGTTAATTGGATGCTGTCTAAATTGACAATAGTAGATGTATGTATGAATGTGATTTAAGGGCCTTAAATTGTAAGGTCCTTGAGGGTACGAACTGATGTCAATGTACAATGTATATGTAAATAAACCCTGCGCCAAAATTTTAAGAAAAAGGGCCTGGTTTGGATTTTGCGGTGGCACTGTTCTAAACATCACACTGATGCGCCACTTTACATGCAGACTAAGGGGACCCCCCAGGCATGATATTTAAAGGAATATTTAATTTTTAAAAAACTTTTTTGGCATTGATACATGTCCCCAGGGCAGTGCTCGGGTCCCCATACACTTTTTATGGCATAAAAAGACTTTAAAATTAGCACTTTTAATTTTTCCTGTTCGAGTCCCATTGATTTTAATAGGGTTTGTGTAATCAAACTTATTGCCCGTTCAGGATGTTCTGGTGCAAACCAAACTGGGGGGTGTTCGGCTCATCCCTAGTGGCTATTGTCTCTCAACTGTCCCATTGATTTTAATAGGGTTTGTGTAATCAAACGTATTGCCCGTTCAGGATGTTCTGGTGCAAACCAAACTGGGGGGTGTTCGGCTCATCCCTAGTGGCTATTGTCTCTCAAATTAAACACTTTCATGTCTATTTGAAGTTAAACCTGCCTTGTGTGTCCTCTTTTCATTTGCAGCCTAGCAAAGCTGCTGCCCTACTCTGCAGTCACTGAACAATATTAGGGGCTATTGTCTGTCAGAATATACACTTACATTTTTATTGCAAGATACAATCTGCCTCATTCCTCCATTTATTTATTGCAGTTTAGCCGAACTGCTTGCATACTGCCCAGCCACTGAACAATATTTGCTGTTATTGTCTTACAGATAATACACTCTAATTTTTTATTGCAAGAAAACAACCTGACTTAGCGCTCCCTTTCTATTGTGACTTAATCAAACTGCTTACATGCTGACCAGGACTGAACACTATTTGTGTCTATTGTCTCTCAAATAATACACTGTAATATTTGATGCAATATAAAACTTGCCCCATCTCTCCATTTTTGCAGCTCATCCAAGCTGCTTGCATAGTGCCCTGCCACTGAACAACATTTGTGGTTATTATCTCTCAGATAATGCACTCTATTTTTTATTTCAAGAAAAAAATTGCCTTACCGATCCCTTTTTAATTGCAGCCTAACCAAACTGCTTACATGCTATCCAGCCACTGAACACTGTTTGTGGCTCTTGTCTCTCAAATAATACACTCTAATTTTTATTGCATGTTAAAACCTGCTCTGTCCTTTTCTATTTGCTGCCTAGTAAGTGATTGCATACTGTCCTGATGCTAGCCAAATTCTAGCAAATGCTTACCGGAGTCTATATTTTGAATAGTTTAAGAAAAACTAGTGTTCATAGAATGTGGGATTGTGGTTTTACTGTATTATTGTGCACTCTGTGTTGTGGAGACTAGGATAGTGGGTGGGTTTTAGTAGTAAGAACACAGGGCTGATATCACTTAGTTAAAAATAGGTTTTGCTGTGTGATGCTCCCAGAGGGTGTCTGACAACTTTGTCCTACTGGTTAAAGCAGATGCATTGGCAGAAGACAGAAGCAAAGTCAATAGGAAAAAGATTAATCTGATAAGAACTGTGCTAACATTTCAAACTCTGCAATGTTACTTTCTGGCAGCAATTTATTTTGCTGGGGAATATAAGCCATCTATTACCAGGCTGCCATACTGTATTCTTGTACTGTTGCCATAGACTACAAGACCTTACTGGCACCAATAAAGTATACTCTAGGTCTGTTGTACCTGAATCTGGCACTCACTTTTCCCTGCACTGCCTTTACTAAGCCATATAAAAAGTTGACCAGCCTCCATCCTAATTTAGAGTTCAGTTACATGGAATTTATTATAAATGGACAGACATCATTTACTTTAAACAGTCACATTGTTCACAGTGAATGTAACATGACCTTGTGATTGCCTGAGTATTACATTACTCTTTGTGTACACTTACTATGTACAGTACATCAAGCCATTCCCCAGGTTACCTTTGTCTTAATAAATTACTTTGGGATCAATAATTAATAGAAGTGATCTCACGTAATGAATAAATTATTTCTGAATGTTTTACTAAGGCTTTACAAAAGCACCAAACACCAAAACTGTCCAGTAGCAAACCCATTAGACATGAAGACATAAACACTGCACATAACTAGAGTTGAGCGGACACCTGGATGTTCGAGTTCGGCCGAACTTCGCGAAAAAGTTCGAGTTCGGCCCCGAACGTGACCCCGAACCCCATCGAAGTCAATGATGACCCGAACTTTTGGGCACTAAAATGGCTCTAAAAAAGTCCTGGAAAGGGCTAGAGGGCTGCAAAAGGAAGCAAAATGGGGGTAAGAGTAGGACAAGTGCCCTGCAAACAAATGTGGATAGGGAAATAACTTAAAATCACATAAAAAAAATGGAGGAGGAGGTGAATGTGGAGTAGGAGGTTGAGGAGGCCTCAAAAAAAGAATAAGTTCACTTAAGTATACCAAAGCTAATCTGTCCCTCACGGCAGCAGCAGCAGCATCCTCTCCCTACACTAGTATGAGATGATGTGACATGCAGCACTACGTGACTCCAGCTTATATAGAGGCTGGGTTACATGATGCACTGGCCAATCACAGCCATGCCATTAGTAGGCATGGCTGTGGTGGCTTCTAAGGGCAAACGATTGAAAAGCTTGTTGATTGGCTGCCCTGCAGCTATTCAAAAGGTGCAAAAAAATACCAAAACCCCAAACCCAGACTTTTTCTCAAATGTCCGGGTTCGGGTTCAGGACACGGACACCCTAAAGTCCGGTACGAACCCGAACTTTACGGTTCGGGTTCACTCAACTCTACACATAACACATTGAACTTAGGTCATAGATTACTTTTTTGCCTGCTGCTGTTGAGTTGTCTCTATTTGTTAGTGTGAGAAGTAACCATGTATTGGATTATAAATATTTGTCTGCCTTGGCCAATTACTGAGGGTTCTATTCCACTGATGTGAGCAGAGGGGAGAGAATAAATATTCGGAGTGGCCTTCAGATGGGCCTTTCTCTTCCAGGCTGCTGCCTGATGAGGATTCCAATGGGAGGATCTTTCCTTTCCTTCCTAGGCTTTGTATTGGAGGAGGACTTTTTTAGGGGTCTGGCCCCAGCCAAGGGCACAAGCCAAAGCCCAAATAATGTGTCTGGTCTGGGTTAAATCAAGAAAATAGCTAGCTCTCTGGAACATATCCAGACAAGTCTGCTATGCAGTGAAGAATGTCAAGAAGAGCTGCTGCTAGTTTGCCATTGCCTCATCACTCAGCTTTTAGCATACCTGTGATTGCTTCTGTAGGGTCAGAGAACCAATGACTATTATTGCTATTATTCCTAAAATGATAGGGCTAACAATAGCTGCTCTTGAAGGATTTATTGTACCCAGAAGGGTTCTAATGAAATATTAGAGTACTGGGGGCAGCTACTGAAGATATTAAAGCCACTACCAATTTGTTGCTGATATAAGAAGACCTGGGTTATTCTGATATTTTTGGGTATCTTGCGGCATTAACACTCTGTCCAAGTTTTTTGATCAAATAAACTACAAAAGGACTAAAGTGACTGGCATCCAGTTGTGTTGAGATGTTAAAATGCTAGCTTTCCAAGCTTCTTGGTGGTCATCCCATACTGCCAAGGAGCATGGGAGATGGGGGCCCTACAACACAATGATGAGATTGGTTGTTGTTAAAGGACTACTGTTTAGTCTCTACAACCGGCATTGAGAAGTAATCTCCACAAAGTGAGAAGAAATTGCACAATAGTGGTCTGAACAGTGTCTTCACTGGGAAATATCAAGCTCTAATTTATGATCAGTAACAAAAGTGAAATGTTGGATTCCCCTCATTTTCAGTCCTAGTGACAACAATTAAAAAAAAAAGTTCTAACCCTTCTCCACTGAAAACTATTACAAAGTTCCTCTCCACATCATAGCAAAAATGTATTTGAAATTCCTAGCAGTAGCATCATTCTGAAGTCATTACTAATGTATTACTTCATATCAGTACTTTTCTATGACTTTACCTGCCATTATAGTGGGCTGTAGGAACATGCCTTTAGGTGACAAAGAGGCGACTTTTCCCTGTATAATTATTGGCTATGTTTTATTGTTTTTTTTTTTTACATCATCCGTAGCAAATTATGTATCTATTGTAAGGTTATTAACACATTATCACAATATAATAGCACAGGTTAGGACCACTAAAACAATAAAGGTTATGTGTACATACACCCTGTTCCAAATTATTATGCAAATTCTATTTCAGTGTCACAAAGATTAAATATTTTGTTTTTCAGTTTAACTCATGGATTGCATTCTGTCTCAGGGCTCTTTTGATCACTGAAAACAATCTCGGACACCGGTGATAATTAGATTGCCAGGTGAGCCCAATTGAAGGAAAAATGAATTATAGGAGGGTGTTCCACATTATTAAGCAGATCACCATTTTCAAGCAATATGGGGAAGAAAAAGGATCTCTCTGCTGCTGAAAAAGGTGAAATAGTTCAATGCCTTGGATGAGGTATGAAAACATTAGATATTTCACAAAAACGTAAGCGTAATCATCGCACTATTAAGAGATTTGTGGCTGATTCAGAGCACAGACTGGTTTGTGCAGATAAAGGCCCATTGAGGAAGATTTCTGCCAGATCCATGCATCGGATCAAGAGAGCAGCTGCTAAAACACCATTACATAGCAGCAAACAGATATTTGAAGCTGCTGGGGCCTCTGGAGTCCCACGGATATCAAGGTGTAGAGTCCTCCAGAGTCTTGCAACTGTGCATAAACCTTCCATTCCGCCACCACTAACCAATGCTCACAAGCAGAAACGGTTGCATTGGGAAGAAAAATACATGAAGACTAATTTTCAAACAGTCCTGTTCACTGATGAGTGCCGTGCAACCCTGGATGGTCCAGATGGATGGAGTACTGGATGGCTGGTGGATGGCCACCCTGTCCCAACAAGGCTGCGACGTCAGCAAGGCGGTGGTGGAGTCATGTTTTGGCCCAGAATCATGGGAAGAGAGCTGGTTGGCCCCTTTAGGGTCCCCGAAGGTGTAAAGATGACCTCTGCAAAGTATGTGGAGTTCCTGACTGACCACTTCCTTCCCTGGTACAGAAGGAAGAACTCTGCTTTCCGTAATAAAATCATCTTCATGCATGACAATGCACCATCTCATGCTGCAAAGAATACCTCTGCATCAATGGCTACTATGGGGATAAATGGAGAGAAAGTCATGGTATGGCCTCCATCCTCCCCTGACCTCAATCTTAATGAGAACCTTTGGAGCATCCTCAAGCAAAAGATCTATGAGGGTGGGAGGCAGTTTACATCCAAACAGCAGCTCTGGGAGGCTATTCTGACATCTTGCAAACAAGCAGAAACGGCTGCATTGGGCAGAAAAATACATGAAGACTAATGTTAAAACAGTCCTGTTCACTGATGAGTGCAGTGCAACCCTGGATGGTCCAGATGGATGGAGTAGTGGATGGCTGGTGGATGGCCACCCTGTCCCAACAAGGCTGCGACGTCAGCAAGGCGGTGGTGGAGTCCAGTTTTGGCCCAGAATCATGGGAAGAGAGCTGGTTGGCCCCTTTAGGGTCCCCGAAGGTGTAAAGATGACCTCTGCAAAGTATGTGGAGTTCCTGACTGACCACTTCCTTCCCTGGTACAGAAGGAAGAACTCTGCTTTCCGTAATAAAATCAACTTCATGCATGACAATGCACCATCTCATGCTGCAAAGAATACCTCTGCATCAATGGCTACTATGGGGATAAATGGAGAGAAAGTCATGGTGTGGCCTCCATCCTCCCCTGACCTCAATCTTATTGAGAACCTTTGGAGCATCCTCCAGCAAAAGATCTATGAGGGTGGGAGGCAGTTTACATCCAAACAGCAGCTCTGGGAGGCTATTCTGACATCTTGCAAACAAATTCAAGCAGAAACTGTCCAAAAACTCACAAGTTCAATGGATGCAAAACTTATGAAGCTGCTATCAAATAAGGGGTACTATGTAGTGTTGAGCGAACCCGGACTGTAAATTTCAGGTCCGTACCGAACTTTGGGGTGTCCGGGACCCGGACCCGAACCCGGACTTTTCAAAAAAGGTCCGGGTTCGGGTCCGGGGTTCTGGTAATTTTACCAAAAATTCTGAAAATTGCTGTAAAAAAGTCCAGGAAAGTCCTAGAGGTCTGCAAAAGGAAGGAAAATGGGGGTAA
>BLSH010024490.1:1588655-1613560 GCA_018402905.1 Glandirana rugosa | reverse complement strand
AGAAAAAAGGTGTGCGTAAGGCGACTGTCACAATGACCTCTCCACCCAAGAGTAGGTTAACCGTAGCCAACGCTGTCAACACTCCTTGTCACGGCATAGACATCACATCGACATCTTCGCCACGTTGAGGTACCCATTAGATTGAGAGGGTAAGAGGCCACTCCGACATTTTACCTTCCCCCCATTTGTCATTGTTCCAACCTCTTGTTTCTCTTCGATATATTTTGTTTTGTCCTACGGGACCGTAAATTGACACGCGGGGTTCAGTCCCCAGTTCTATTCCAAAACGTAGACTTTTGAATGACTTGGGGCGCACAGTTAAATGCCAGGGCATCCTGTTTTGTTTTATATAGCTTCTCTTTGTTCTCCAACCTTGTTACTGTTTACCCCCCTTCCATTTTACAGCCTCACCGGAGAATGGGAGAGTTAGATTACCCATGGAGTTGCACCGCTTCTACAGCTACACTACAGATACGGCACTGTTCCTCACAACTGTCGCAACCGATGCCAATTGGATGAGAACCCACCTCTCCAGTAACACTGTCAGCGGAATGCGTGTGGAAAAAAGAGAAGTGCAAGACTTCAGAACTGTAAGTGGTATAACCCTTTGGTACCCTTGCAGGTTGTTACTATTATCACTCTACACACCAGCTAAATAAATTACCGTAGCCTCAGACATCTCTACACATTTGCGAATCCTAACTACCTTAGTCTCTTTCCCCCGTGGGAGATCAAGAATAAGGTGCTTTTACCTACCGCTTTTGTATTTCAGTTTTATCACTACACAACTGCTAAAGCAGCGGAGACACATCCATACCTCCCACACCTACCCCTATTCTTTCTTTCTTTCTTTCTTTCTCTCTTCCTCCCCTGAACCTAGTTGATAATCTCACCTCCCCCCCCACCTTCCTCCCCTAACTCGGCCCTTCCCATCCTAAACACCTGGGAGTCCCCCCCCCTTCGGTTTATAATACTGCCATTCTCCTCAGACTACTCGGACCATCATTCCCCCTTTACCTCTAAACTAACCGTTAAACAACAAGCACCATGCAAATAATATCGTGGAATGTCAAAGGGTTACGGTCACCCCTTAAACGTATGGCGATCTTGCGGCACCTTAAACGCCTTAAAGCAGATGTAGCACTGCTCCAGGAGACCCATCTGGAATCAAAAGACTACCTCCGTATAAAAAAATTGTGGGTAGGCCAAGTATATGGGTCCGCTTCAATCAAAGGCAAAGCGGGGGTATTAATCCTCATACATAAACACTGCCCTTGGGAGGTAATCCAGGTAGATCAGGATGACTCGAGTCGGATGTTAACTGTCCATCTTAGAAAGGCACTCAAAGACCTGGTGATTACGAATGTCTACGCGCCCAACCCCGCAGACAAATCCTTTTTTCAGGCACTAACGAGACACACTGCCAACTTTGTCCATCTTCCACTGATGGTGGGAGGGGACTTCAACGCGGTTATGCACCGGGGCGAGGACAAATCACTTGGCCGTATTGGTCCCCCCACCCACACTCCCCTACCCAACTTCTCCACTATCCGCTTTTACAGAGGGGCTACAACTTATAGAGGCGTAGAGACTAGCACACCCAGAGGGAAGGGACTTCACCTTTTACTCCCCTCCACACCACACTTTGTCCAGAATCGACTACTTGTTTACAAACCCATCCCTGCTCTCTTCAACCTCAGACCCCCATATCCACGAGATAGCCATCTCGGACCATACGCCAGTGTCCCTATGCCTACGTAAGAGGTTGGAGATTCCCCTCCTTCCTAGCTTCCAACCAAGAACTCAACTGCACATTAACCCAAGCCTGGGCGGAATTCGAACAAACCAACAAGGCACACTTAGACAACCCAATACTCTACTGGGAAACCAGTAAAGCAGTTCTGAGAGGTAAAATTATAGCCTTAACAGCGGCGTATAAAAAGAAAGTCCTAGCAAAATACAGAGAGACGAGCGAGAGACTTCGAGATACCCAAAGGGCTTTGATGGCCTCAAACACCCCCCACAATAGAGAAGTTTAGCGGGAAGCTCAAAGGTCTTTAACCGGTGGGCGGGGGCACAGGAGAGCATATACAAAACGCACCAGGACCTTCACTACCACAAATACGGCAACAAACCGGGCAAACTGCTTGCCAGACTGTGCAAACCACCATATGTCCCAAACCACACAACTAAAAAATTCACATGGTACCGTACATCCGACGCCAAGGAGATCAACACCATACTCGAGCAATTTTACACTTCACTTTACAGCAAGGACGACCTAGACCCTGACACGGCACAGGCATTTTTAGACAACATTTCTCTCCCCTAGGTAGACCCCATCCTCCTAGACCAACTAAACGCCCCAATTTCGGGACAGGAGATCCCAAGCACTATAAAGAAAATGTCTAAGGGGAAATCCCCAGGCCCCGATGGCTACACCCCGGAATTCTTTCAGCTAGTTGAAAGTATAGTCACCCCAAGCCTACTTCAGGTTTACCAGACAATAATGAATGGGGGAAAATATCTCCCCACTGGATACCAAGCCCATATCAAATTAATCGCAAAAAAGGGAAAGATCCAACTGAACCCGGGTCCTACCGCCCCATTTCCCTGCTTAATTTGGACTCAAAGGTCCTATCCAAAATTATAGCCTCCCGCCTAGCATCACACTATGCCCACACTAATACACCCGGCCCAAGCAGGGTTCACCCAAGGCCGCTCGGCTTCTTCGAATATTAGGAAAGTCATGGCTGCTTTAGAATATGCCACAGCCCATCCTGACACCGACAACGCTATAATCTCTTTAGACGCAGAGAAAGCTTTCGACAACGTTAGCTTTCAATGGCTGTCGAAAGTCCTCTGCAAATTCGGCTTCGCCGGCTCATTCCTCCACCTAATCTCTACAATGTACGAAGACCCTTCAGCCAATGTAGTGGCAGCAGGGCACACATCCTCCAGCATAAAACTACACAAGGGCACAAGACGGGTGCCCCCTATCTCCTTTACTTTTTAACCTGGCCCTAGAACCTCTATCTCGATATATTCTTTCACATCCCAGGCTTCATGGCATAACAATAGGACACCAAGACCTGCGAATAGCACTATTTGCGGACGACATATTAATATTCACCTCCGCCCCTCAGACTGATATGCTCCTTATACAGGACATATTTACTCATTTCAGAGCCTGCTCTGGGCTACGAATTAATTTTGGAAAAAGCAAAATACTCCCCCTATACCACACCAGACCCCTGCAGTGGGTACCTATGGCGCCCTTCTCAATAGTGAAACAATCCATTACATATCTAGGCATCAAAATCAGCAAGGTACCATGCGGGCTATACCATTTAAACTTCTCTCTAGTAATTTCCATAGTTATCGCAGAATTGGAGACATGGCAGAACCTCCCTCTCTCGCTCTTCGGCAGATGACATCTATTCAAAATGGTCAGCTTTGCTAACCTGCTATACCCTTTACAAACACTTCCTCTACTTTTAAAACACTCTGATATACAGAGGCTTCAGAGAGCTATTTCCGTTTTCCTCTGGCAAGGTCGAAAACCTCGCATCTCGTTGCAAAAGCTATATCTGCCCAGGAGCGAAGGGGGGACAAATCTACCCAATGTTTGGACCTACAATCTTGCTTGCCTACTTCGCATTTGTCTAGACTGGATCACTCAAATGTCAAAATACTCAAACTTTCAACTGGAGTCCCAAGCAGCAGGCCCATATAGCCTGGTAGCACTGCTACACAGCACTATCCGATCTCTTCCCCAAGATCTCAAACTCAACCTACTTTTTCCAGACACCTTGGTAGCCTGGAGGGAAACCAGGAGGATCCTGAACTTATCACCATGGATTTCCAAACACCTCCCCATACACAGAAACCCGAACTTTAGCCAATCCAAGGAGGGAGCTGGCCTCCTCACCTTCTACCAACTATTCGACGATAACACGGGATCACCCCTTCAACCGTCAGAAATACTCAATAAGTTCCAACTCCCCACGAGCCACTTCTTTCTAATCCACCAAGCCGCACGCTACGCCATGGACCTTCTTCCAGACAAACTACTGAGATTTGACAGCACCTTTCTGGACACCCTCATTACTTTACAACAAACCAAGATCGCGGCAGTCTATAAACCCCTTCATAAAATAATCTGTAATCCGCTAATCACCACCTCCATCAAGGTTTGGAACAAGGATCTGGAATCCTCCTCTGCGATCCACAAAATTCTGAAGGGCTACAACACGACACACGTCATGATCACTAATGAATTCTGGAGGGAGCAGCAATTTAAGATTATGCATAGAGCCTATGTGCCTTTTCTCCCAAGAGGAAACGCCCAGACCCCAGCCTGCTGCCCCTGGTGCAAAGACCCCAGACCGTCTCTACTCCACAGATTTTGGTCTTGCCCGGCTGTGGCGAACTTCTGGTACCAAGTCGAAAGCTTCACCAGACAAATTACGGGCCGTCTTCCCTCAAAGAACATTTACCCTTTACTTTTTGGCTTTCTGGAAGAAGAACCCCCCATCCACACGTTTTCACAAAAGCACTCCTCTCATCGGCATAAAGTATGGCATGCTACATGCTTTATGGTAGCAAGGCACGCCATACTCCGCCACTGGATCTCTACCACCCCACCTACAATACTGGATGTTCAGCAGGAACTTGTAAACCTTTACCGAAAGGAAAGTCTGGACAATCTCCCACTCGCTCGCCTAGATCGCAAATGGTCCTCCTTCCTCTGACATTCCTTGCATCCGGACCCCTGAGCTATCGATAGGCTTTTGGAGTGGACTTTATTCACGAGCACACCCTGGAAATCCTAATGATAGCCAATCTAGGCCTCCCAGACATTGCATCCAGAAGACAGTCATCAGCTATTTACCGAGTCTGCCTTCCTCCCCCCCCCCTTACCTGTTGTCCTCAACAACCCACGCAGCATGGAACTGCCAAAGACGCGCGAGGCTTCTCCTCAAGGACATTTCTCCCTCTTCCTTCTACCTTTAGGGCAGCCTGGCCACCCAGGCTTCTGAACCTAGATTCGCAAATGGCTACTTCTTGATCTATGTAACACTTTTCCTTTATTGAAATATTATACTTTGTTGTTTGAAATGGCAAAACTCAAATAAAATATGATTTCAAAAAAAAAAAAAAGAAGAGGCTTCCTTCTGGGACGACAGCCATGCAGACCAAGTTGATGCAGTGTGCGGTGTATGGTCTGAGCACTGACAGGCTGAACCCACGCCCCTTCAACCTTTGCAGCAATGCTGGCAGCACTCATATGTCTATTTCCCAAAGACAATCCCTGGATTTGACGCTGAGCACGTGCATTCAACTTCTTTGGTCTACCATAGCGAGGCCTGTTCTGAGTGGAACCTGTATTGTTAATACGCTGAATGGTCTTGACCACTGTGCTGCAGCTCAGTTTCAGGGTCTTGGCAATCTACTTATAGACTAGGCCATCTTTATGTAGAGCAACAATTCTTTTTTCAGATCCTCAGAGAGTTCTTTGCCATGAGGTGCCATGTTGAACCTCCGTTGACCAGTAAGAGAGAGTGAGAGCGATAACACCAAATTTAACACACCTGCTCCCCATTCACACCTGAGAACTTGTAACACTAACAAGTCACATGACACCGGGGAGAGAAAATGGCTAATTGGGCCCAATTTGGACATTTTCTCTTAGGGGTGTACTCACTTTTGCTGCCAGCGGTTTAGACATTAATGGCTGTGTGTTGAGTTATTTTGAGGGGACAGCACATTTACACTGTTATACAAGCTGTACACTCACTACATTATATTGTAGCAAAGTGTAATTTCTTCAACGTTGTCACATGAAAAGATATAATCAAATATTTACAAAAATGTGAGGGGTGTACTCACTTTTGTGAGATACCGTATGGTACACAACAACTGAGAGCCAGGTATGTCAGCTGTTTATACTGTGTGAAGGAATGAACTCAGATTGTATGTCTCTGCCTTCTACTTTACAATGGGTGATATTTGAGATATTCCATTTATTAGTCCTAATTCTCCTATAGTGGTACCAGCCAGTTCCTAAAATGTCTGTTGTCTCACTAATGCAATGTAATGTACAGACCACATAGACATGATGCTGTATATTTTCCTAGGCTGCTAAAGATTAAGCTATTTCTTTCACAACCAATAAATATATATTATCTTTGGATCAGGCAGTATAATTTTTACTTGTTTTTAAGGGGGTGTCCATTTCACTATACAGAACCACCAGAGAATGGGCAATATTGGATAAGGCAAACAGAGACTGAGCTCTGTACTCTTTTGGGTTATTTAAAAACTAGGCCAAATTATCAAACTCTTCAGGAGTTTCTGGGCTATATTGTATTCTATGATTCAATGGGAAGCTGAGCTGTATTTTCTTAATACTTGCTATATTTGTCTTTCCATAAACTACCTATTACTGGACTTTTTTGCAGTGATCAAACATAAAGCAAGCTCATTGATATAGCCATGAACTGCCTGATCCTACCTGGAACTTCACAGCTTAATTAGCCAACTTCCCTGACACCTGCTTAGGCTAATAACACACTGGCTGCTCTGCTGTTAGCGATCCTGCCACCAACAATTTGTAAAAATCATCAGTGGCAGCATCTTTAAGGCTTTGCTTTTTTGTCCCTATGGAATTGCACCTTTCAGCAGCATGCGGACCAGCGACAGATTGACATCTTGCTACAAGTGGCTACAGTAGGGTTGCCACCTCATCCCTGTAAACCCGAACACATATGAATTACACAGGTTCTGATGATAATTTAATGCAGATAAGGCACCAAGTGAGTTTAATTACCACCTTAATCAGCCACAGAACCTGAGTAATTAATGTGTGTTCGGGTTTAAAGGGATGAGGTGGCAACTCTAGGCTACAGAGAGCAGTTATATAGGGACACACAGGCAGCCTTCTTAGTGATCCAGAATTGCGGTTTGTTGTAGCTTAGAAGGATTTCAAATGTAGGTCAGAAAGAAGATAGCTGTAAATCACATGCACATGTGAATGAATTCAGATGGCACTCAGAAAACCTCTAAAAGAAAACCTGAATGCATCTGAAAACACTCTGAATTTGCCCATTTACATTAACATTCTCTCTAACCCTAACCTTAACTTCCACACGTACCCTTACTGTAACCCCAACACTAATCTCCAGACCTATGCTTCCTGCAACCATAACACTGGGTCCAGAGGCGTAACTAGAACCTTCAGGTCCCGGGTGCAAGAATTTAGGAAGGGCCCCCCTGATCCCTGGCCGGGGCCCTTCCCTCTTCTTGCTGATCCTGGGGCCCTTTACTCCCATCACGGGTCCCTTTATTACGGTCCCGCAGTGGGACCCTGGGAACAGCAGAAGACAAGTAAACTGGATAGGAGGGGCTGCGGGGGCAGCATATAGAGGAACCAATCTCCTGCATTAGGACTAAAATGGAATAAGTAAAACGTCTAAATGCCACCCCCGCCATCACTCCTATCCAGGTGTACAAGGGAAACACATGGGCCCCCTGGAGCATGGGGCCCGGTTGCAATCGCAACCCCTGCAACCCCTATCGTTACGCCCCTGACTGGGTCATTAAGATCATAGCTCTTGAGTGGAAGGTATGCAACCAAACTAATGTGAGTGGAAAGACCAAACTGAGTGGAAATACTATACTCAGACTTTTGTATGTTGCTTGGTTGAATGTGTTAGGGATTGGCCTTGAAGAAGACAAAGCCATTGCTGTGAACTACAATTCAAGCTAAAGGGTTTCCGCATTTTGTGTCCTTCTGTAAGTTACATTCTCCGGTGATCACCGGACTGCATATGATGGTCTCATAAATGCTCACGTAAGCTTCGGGGAAGGAGTATCGGATCAACAGCCAGACCCCTAATTGGTCATCTCAGCTGCAATACACTGCCTGTAAAACAGCATGCACTAACTTTCTTTACACAGCTAGTGCATCCAGCAGCTCTGGTGACCATCACTTGTTACACCAAAAAGCTACCTTACAAGCTATTGCTCCTATCCATTGGCCAATCTCCACCACAAAAGCTTTATCCACAAATTGGTGCTAAAGACAGATTCCTTCATATCAGTAGCGAAGCCACCTCAAAATTTGTTGATTATATAGGCCTGTAAAGAAAAGCTTAACTACAGAACATGGGACCCTATAGCATAGTCAGGATATCACTAGGGGCCGGTGCTGTAGACTGAAGTGGAAAAATGACCATTACTGCATGGAATTCATTTTTAACGAATTCATTTTTAACAAACATTTTCCAGCTAACTACTCTGTTATAAGTAAACAAAATGTGTAGTAGCAATTATAATGGCCATCACAATATTTTCTTTATGGCATAGTTGCCAGTACGCCTTCACACAATACTCTATAACCTTAATACAAACTCCTTTAATCTGTGGATTTTATTTTCTGCAGAACTACAAACAGCGGTCAGTATTTAGCTGAGATGATACATTGGTGTTTTTACAGTTTGGGAAAGACTACAATAGGCATAAAGGGTTAGTTTCAGTGCTGGCCAGGATGACCAGGAGACAATAAATCTACAGTACTTGGAGAGCTAAATAAATTCCCCTTTCTGCACAGCATTCAAAGGGGGACGTGTGACTAGCAGTGGCGGCTGGTGGGTTTTTTTTTGCGTGGGGGGGCAGCAAACAATGCACCCCCGGTTGGTCGGTTGGTCCCGCACTTACCCCATTTATGGCACAGGCAACCACTGACACACATTCCGCCCCAGGGACTGCAGTCGAAGAGGAAGCAGCTGAGGCCCCAGGCTGACCTCTCCACCACCGCCATCATGCAGATCCACTCCATACAGCACACCTCCAGACACTGCCTCCAGCTGTACACCTTCCCGGGAGACTTCAGGAAGGTGGCCCTGGCCTCCAGGGAGTCCTTGGTATGGACAATATAGTCCTCTAGGTTAAAGTTACACAGATCCTCCCCCACATCCCCAGCTGGACCACACTTCTTGGAACTGCTGCTGCATGTTCTTCTCCTCCTCCATGCCTCCTCACTATCCTGGCCATTACCGTGCCTGTCCTGCGCCCAGCCCTCCTCTTATGCCAATAGGATCACTTCTCCTTTCAGCCAATCAGGAAACAGATCTCAAGACCTGTTTCGTGATTGGCCGAGGGGAGAATCAGTGTGAAAATAACGAATATTCATTCGCTATTTTCACACAACTCGGTGGGCTCAGGGCACAGTGCTCTGCTCCCCAAGCCCACCCTTTTTTGAAGCCTATTAGAGCCTGTGGCTCTAATCTTGTGCTTAAAAAAAAAACCCCAATTGGAACCCATGTTCCCTGCATGTAGATTAGGGGCCGGATGCATGGATGGGGGGGTGCACCCCTAATGGAGCGGCCGCTACTGGTAGTGTGACTAGTGAAAACAATACTGAAGTTTCCTCCTGTGTGTCTGATGTAAGCTATTCTTATTTTCAAATGTCCCTGAGGGTACAGGGTCAGGGTCACTGCCATCCTTAATAATACAGCAGTGGATTTGTGTTATCTTCACATGCACACAGATTTCCCCCCCCCCCACCACACCCCCCCCCCCCCCACCGCTCAATGGAACGCCCTTTCACTAGCAGGCCCCATGGCAGAAGCATAGGCTGCTATTAGGGTTGCCACCTTTTCTTCAGGCCAAACCCGAACATTTTAGCGGCACATTTTTTTTTTTGTAGAGTATACACTATGGGATTGTAAAAGACCTGGGACACCTTTGAGTGCCTCAAGGAGAGCAGTATCAGTCAATAAAGCAGTGGACAGTGTCAGTAGGGCAGAGGGAGAGTGGACAATGTCAGACATTTTTTAGCTTATTTTACTTTTTTTTACAAATGTATTTATTTACTACATTTTTTAACAGCCCTGCTTTGGTGAAATATCAGGAGTCTAGACAGTGAATGAATAGGTAAGCCTTTTTGCTGAGTGGCTTCCTGTTCATTCACAAACTAAATTATAGTAAACATGTTTTACTATGTTTCAGTTATGGATTGGAACAGTGAGTGATCAGTACTGATCACTAATAGTGTTCATTCAAAAAAGGAATTGGCCTGGTGCCCCTGTCAGGCCAGGTACTGGAGCTCAGTCCTGCACTGGGCTCCGGGATTCAGCACAAATTTTTCAGGATGCTGGGATTCAAAGCAAATCTTTGGGAAGGTCCCAGTGAAAACCTGGATAGGTGGCAACCTTATCCGGTGCCCAGGGCGAACATGACCAATCATCTTACCCACACCTGATCTTTATCTCAACTTAGAGTGTAAAGGTCAGAACTGAATAATTTAGAAAGTATAAGAGTCAGGAGCAAAAATAATGTACAGTGTACAGAAATCAGGTACAAATAACATACAGAGTGCAGGGGTAGGGAATATGTTATATACAATGTGCAAGAGTGTGCAGAGATTAGGAGCATATATACACCTTAGTGCACAGCAGTACCCCCTACAAGGTATTTCACACCTGCAGATACACACACATATATACAAACACTTACATATACATAAAACCCCCATTTATGTACCTGCCTGATCCAAGTGTCTTCTTTCTTAAAGCGGAGTTCCACCCTAAAGTGGAACTTCCGCTGGTTGGATTCCTCCCCCCCTCAGGTGTCACATTTGGCACCTTTCGGGGGGGAGGGGGAAGAGGACAGCTGTCTTTAGACAGGTGTCCTTTTCCACACTTCCGGGAGCTCTGGCCGGCGGACGCGGCCGCTGACGTCAGAAGCCCGGCTCCCTCCTCCCTGCTCGCTCTGCTACTGGCCGCCTGGCCAGTAGCAGAGCGCGGCAGAGCGCGGCAGAGCTCGCGCATGCGCAGTAAGGTGCCCGGCGTGAAGCTGTACTGCTTACACGTCCGGGTTCCCTTACCCGCGATGGAGGCGGCTGCACCCGTCCCCCGATCCGAAGATCGGCAGCGGGTGCCGACATCGCTGCACTCCAGGACAGGTAAGTGTCCTAATATTAAAAGTCAGCAGCTACTGTATGTGTAGCTGCTGACTTTTAATTTTTTTTTTTAGCCCGGACCTCCGCTTTAATGAAGGTTTAAATCTCAACTCCAGGAAAATAAACAAAAATTTACCCTTGAAGTGGGGCCTCCTGTACTGCATTGGGTTAAATGCCCATTTAAGCTGGCCATAGATGGAGTGATTTTCTTTCCTGCAACCACAGGTTGCAGGAAAGAAAATTGCTTGATTCCTCAATCAAAACAGTCAGAGCCTGCAGAGCCATTGTGTTTTCCCAGCAGGAGGGTGGGGGGAGCTTTCCTTGCTGGGAGAACACAGTGATTACTGCTAGCGGCTATGCCAGCCACTAGCAATAATTGCATGTAAAATCCAACAGGTTGGTTGTACCCAAGTTTTCTACTGAACTGGTCGAATTTTGAACTGTCTATGGCTGGCTTTGGTCTAGGGGCAGAGGATTAGGGTAGAACTACTTAAACTGGTACACATGCATAGGTTTTTTTTTTCAGCCCAGGGCTGAATTAGAAACCAAAATCAACAGATCCCTAAAGCCACACAAGAGAGGTGGATGCAGAAATTGTCCATGCCCGCTGAGACATTGTATTCTGACAGTGAGGACACTCCCCTGTCAGAATACACTGATCAGCGCTACTGCTGATTGGCTGCAAGCTGCTGATTAAACAAGGTTTTCCATCAGTCCCATTCAACAGAAGCTGATCTGATGATTTACTCCTATCTAGTAGGCAGGGCTGCACAGATCAAAAGTTGGCTGGTCCTGCTGAATTGGAAGAAATATAATCTGTGTGCACCCAATTTTACCTGATTCCTTCAATATTTGTGACTGGTCCCCTGCAGCTTCTGTAAAAGTTGTGACAGGCTGTGGTCACACGCCAGCATCCTCATCGTACCATACAGGGTTAATGTTCCTGTATGATATGTGGTGATGATGCTGAGGCTTTGGGTGGAAGAGGAGATCTCTGCAGATGGCTGGAGCATGGAAACATAAATGTGAAAGTGGCAATTTCCCCCCAGCACTGTAAGGGTGGACTTTTCCCCTTTACTGGAATTGGGCTGTAATCTGGACCATGCCCCTTGATGTTTATGCTCAAATGTTTTACAATGTCAAGAATATATTATAATAATACAGCTTATAATCATATATAATAATGTCAGGAATATACTGGGACTTTTCAGGTTCTACATAGAAGTACTTTATTCCACATTATCAAAAAGAATGATTTTTAAAAAGATAAAGTGTGTTTGTGGAATACATCCATGGACCCTGAAAAGTCCCAGCAAATTCCTGAAGATTTTTACTTTCTCTTTCAGTAAAGCTGCACTGCAAATGTGCAGAACAGGTTTACAGCACAGAATTATAGAGTTTGGAACTCACATGAGGAGAACATGCAGTCTGCCAGTGCCATCCGTCCTCTGTTATCTTCAGTCTGCCCCAGGGTGAGCCCTGATGTCTGCTGGGCAGGAAGCAGTGACTGGGGCTGCAGTGTAAGGTTGTCTGCCTGCTCTGCCCACCTGTAGAGGAGCTCTGTGACATCCCCGATCCAGCCTGAGAGGAGCCAGTGCCCGGGAGAAAGTGAGTTTCTCCTGTATGGAGGGGTAAGCTGCTGCCATAGAAAGGAAGCCGGCTGGCATAGATATGGGCACATCCTCGTCCCTGGTTTTTAGATTCTTCAGCTGTCTCCTTCTTACACACTGCAACCCCTTGTCCAGGGCGGCCCGTGGATCCCTCCTGCATGCAATCAGGGCGGAAGGCAGTGCAGGCTCACTGAATGCCCGCCCGGAGTCCGGATCCCCCCCCCTGTACTCAGCATTAGTGTGGTGTGCGCTCACACTGTAGCAGATAGTAGTGAGATGGCCGGGGGAGAGCAACTTACATCATCCACTGAGCAGGCTTGTAACTCTCGGCAGTCCGCTCTGAATGATGTGTCCGGGTCTGGGGCAAACAGCAACCCGTACTCATCATTCAAAAACCGGACTGTCCGGGTGAAACCCGTACAGGTGGCAACCCTAGCTGCTATGCCTATTGTCATTCCACTGTTATCAACCCTTACATACATATTTTGCAGAGGACCCTGGTCCTCTTGTAATTTCCTTCCCCTACATTGCACAGATGCCAGATTGCCACCTTCTACGACTAGATATCACTTTAAGGTAGACACATGGTCAGATCACAACATACAAGCTGAAATTCAGGCTTTAGAATTTGTGACGTTTCCTTTGAGATATTGCGAGATTTCAATGCATGAGAACATTTTGCTTAGTCATGGTAGATTTTTTTCCATTGCAGAAAACAGGCTATGAGGATTAGTCTATGAACAGTTGGTTAATCTTTTATTGTTTTATAACAGGATGATATCGATAGATGATAACATGAACTCATATTTATTTATCTGCACCGTGACTAAGCATAATTCTTAGTAAAGACGTAAGCAACGTTTAATCATCTATTGGGGAATGAAACTACTGTTAGGGAACAATAAACTTAAACTCACTTGTGGGAGACCATTAATATCCTAGGGATATAAAATAGGCAATTGACCATTTTCTAGAGCTGTGTGAGTTATAATTGTATCTTCCTATGCTTGGGTGCTATTCGGCTATTCAGCACATCATTGTCAAAATCTGGGGAAGGGCAAGAAAGCAACAGCTCTGCTTTTTTCTTATGGTCTTCTGATACTCAGTCATGATGGGTAATACGTGGACATCAGAATCATTATTGCATATAAAACTTCTTGTAGTGCTGCTTGGTAATTTGGGCTCTATGAGCCCTTGACTCCAAGAACAACCTCAGACTCTCTGGCACACCTGGTTGAATGAAAAACACTTATATGGGTATAGATACCTTTAACTTGACTGTGAATTAATACCAGAAAATAGACACAAGATCATTTAGTGTTAAATACACTCAATGCATTGGCATGGGCTAGACTAAATGGTGGTTTGAGCATACATGAACACACGGAAGGTAAGTTCAGACACAGTATGCTAGACAGTATAATCACTATGCCAAAGTAACTTAGAATAGATTTCTGTTCTACTAGATTGGAATTAACTCATGAATCTGCAAAGTCAGATCTGCAAAGTCAGCAATAAATAGTGCATATACACCTAACTGCAATATGAATTATAATCCTAGAACTAGTCTAGAGGTTAGGATATGGTGTATGTGCCCTTGGAGGTATCTCTTAGCATAGGCAATAAAAAAGTCTGTGTAGCAGCTGTAATCCGGCCAGCATCGGGGCCCAATTGCACCATTGGGGTACATAAGAATAGTCCCAGTCAAGCCTGCAGGCAGCAATGTCTACTAGATGGCTGTATGATCCACTCAGTCTTTCTAGCAGCAGAGAGTAAATCCCCACAGCAGCAGCTCACCAGTTCCAGCAACATTACAGCTCACCATCCAGACAAACATATCAATTAGTCCACTCTCTGCTCTGCACCCAGGTGAATCTGACTGCCAGCACCCCGAGAACTGAGCACTCCAGATCCCGCTCAGGCTTTTGATATGCTGCAGTGGTGGTGCACACTGGAAAGACATGTGAAATCTCTGATCTCTTTCCTGACAAAAGAAAGTTGTGTCCTGTACAGCATGAGAAAATGCAGTTCTCTCCCCTCCTCCCAGCAGCCTCCCTCTGTGAAATTCAGTTTAAAAGCTCTTGATTACAGTAGAGTCTTTCTCTTCTGGACTACAGTTCCCACAGTGCGGTGCTGCTTGACTCAATCTATTGAACTCTTTCTGCTTAGCAGCTCCCGCCTCTCACTAATTATGGCTGTTAGCTAGTTCAGAACCACAGGGCAGTAGCTACAGAGAGCACCTACAGCCAGTGTTTCTCTCGCTCTCCATTCTTAGCCAAGCACCTGACTACATCTATATTATTCTAATTTCATAATCTATAGTTTCTAGAGTTTAGAGGGAGAAACTGGTAGGTAAAACAAGAAAAGATCCAATGAGGGGCAGCTCCGTGACAAAGAAACCTTATTAACAAGAGAGATTAGAAGAAAATAGCCAGACTTGTGGTGTGCAGAGGGCCTTCTTTGAATGAAAAACATGTTGAACCTTAAAGTGGAAGTCCATGCTAAAACTAAAATCCCTGTATCTATAGAAACCCATGATCTAACACTAACCTATCTTCCTCTCCTGAACTGTCCAAACTCCATCAACAATGGGCTCGGGATGTCCCAGAGCTGGACTCCGAGGACTGGGAGGACGTCTGGGACTTCCAGTTTAAAATATTAGTCTCCCTGAGGAATCTCCTCATCCAGTACAAGATAGTCCATAGAGCATATCTCACCCCTGCCAGAATTCACAAAATGAAAGACTCCCTCTCATTGGACTGTTGGCGCTGTGGATATTCTCCAGGGGACTACATTCATATTTTCTGGTCCTGTCCACGTATAGCAGAGTTTTGGTCACAAATTAGCTGCTAGGTATTTCTGTTGAGTCATCTCCAAAAATATTCTTGCTGGGTTTGGTGGAAGAACTGGTGCCTAGGGTGGCGGAGAGGACCCTGCTGGGACTTCTGCTGTTCTATGCCAGGAAGTCGATTATCCTAAGCTGGAAGCGCAGGGCTCCACATCTATTGGTTCATGGAAACCACTGGTGAATAATGTGATTCCTTTATATAAAGATACTTAAGTACATAGAGGTTGTCCCAAAAAACACGATAAGGTCTGATCTAAGTGGCTGGCAGAGTCGAACTAAGAGGATCCCCTAGTATATTTTGCAATAGTATATATACTGTATATATTGCAATCTGCGTTTATTGGTTGGTTTGCGCAAAAGTTGCCGTGTTTACGAATGAGAATTAATTTCTGGGGTTTTTATTTATTTTTTAGTAGTAATGGCGGCGATCTGCAATTTTTAGCGGTACTGCGATATTGCGGCGGACATATCGGACCATTTTGACATTCTTTTGCGACCATTGGCGTTTATACAGCGATCAATGCTATAAAAATGCACTGATTACTGTGTAAATGCCATTGGCAGTGAAGGGGTTAACATGGAGGGGGCTCTCTAAGGGTTAACTGTGTTCCCTCACTGTGTTCTAACTGTATTGGTGCTGGGCTCGCAGGGGGAGGGGAGTGATGGGGCTCCAGGGGACTGCCTTGCCTTGCAGGCAGACTAATTCTAAAGATTTATTGTCTTTGATGTGTAGTCCAAGAGAGTGGTCTTTACTACTAATCCGCTGGTTGTGCAACATATACAGTAGGTCCTTGGGTTCTTATGTATTGTCTTCTGCTGATATGATGTCCTTGATGACCTCCTGCGTGGGCCACCTATTCAGTTTTAAGCCAGTTGGTGGCCAAGCTGATGTTGAATGTACTGTCTGTGCAAGTTTTGTTGTTTTAACAAAAGAAAATAATAAAAAGATTTTCAACCCCCCCCCCCCCACTATCTAGCCCTGTAAAGAAAAAATTCACTCCCTATTCATTTCACAGCCATTGTCAGGCATGTCCTCTGGAGAACTTCCGCCGCTGGAGATCGGGTCAGATCACCTTCAAAAAAGGCATGTATACTGATTTCTTCTTTAAAGGGCTAGATAGGTTATTGTTAGAACGTGAGTGTCTATAGATACAGGTATTTTAGCTTTAACATGGATTTCCACTTTAACCACTTGCCGACCGCCCGCCGCAGCATGACGGCGGCAAGGTGGTTCGTTATCGTGAAACGACGTCACAGGACGGCGGCCGCAATAACAAGTATTGTAGGTGCGCGCCGCCGAGGGCGCGCTCGCGTGCTAGCTGTGTTGGGGGGGCCAGGGGGGGTAGGGCGGACTCGATCGGCGCCGGCTGCCCGCGATGCCCCCCCCCAAAGTGAGAAAACCGAGGTCCATGTATGTAACCACGGATCTCCATTCTCATAGAGGGGGAAGGGCTGTGATCACAGGCTCCCTGTATATGGAAGCCGTGATCACTCCCCTCCCCCTGCCAGCCCAGCACCAATACAGTTAGAACACAGTGAGGGAACACAGTTAACCCTTAGAGAGCCCCCTCCATGTTAACCCCTTCACTGCCAATGGCATTTACACAGTAATCAGTGCATTTTTATAGCATTGATCGCTGTATAAATGCCAATGGTCACAAAAGAATGTCAAAATGGTCCGATATGTCCGCCGCAATATCGCAGTACCGCTGAAAATTGCAGATCGCTGCCATTACTACTAAAAAATAAATAAAAACCCCAGAAATTAATTCACATTCGTAAACGCGGCAACTTTTGCGCAAACCAACCAATAAACGCGATTGCAATTTGTTTTACCAAAAATATGAGGAAGAATATAACTCGGCCAAAACTGATGAAAAAAAATGTTTTTTTATATATTTTTTTTTGGATTTGTATTGTAGCAAAAAGTAAGAAAAATTGTTTTTTTTGCAAAATTGTTGCTCTTTTTTTGTTTATAGCGGGGATCAGAAATGACGCAGAGGTGATCAAATACCACCAAAAGAAAGCTCTATTTGTGGGAAAAAAAGGACGCAAATTTTGTTTGGGTACAATGTCACACAACCGCGCAATTGTCAGTTAAAGCGACGCAGTGCCGAATCGCAAAAAGTTCTCTGGTCCTAACATGGGGAAATCCTTCTGGGGCTGAAGTGGTTAAAGAGAATGGGCTATAACAGAAGACAACCTTACCAGACTCCACTACTGAATCCTACCAGTGGGTTATGCTGTCAATTAAACTGGGCCAATTCTGACACTTCTCTCCCACATGTAAAAATATACATTTTTTACTAGAAAATTACTTAGAACCCCTAAACAATATATATATATATATATATATATATATATATATATATATATATAGCTGCGGCCCTCCAGCTGTTGCAAAACTACAAGTCCCATCATGCCTCTGGGAGTAATTGTATCCGTCAGCCTTGCAATGCCTCATGGGAAATGTAGTTCTACAATAGGTGGAGGGCCGCAGGTTGCCTACCCCTGCCCTAGATAATAAAATTATGGGTTTTTTATGTCACACGGTATTTACAATTTTTTTTAGAAAATACACTTTAGTGAATTCTATTGCTCACAAAACCATAATAAAACACTGAGTAAATAGATACCCAACATTACAATTGAGTGTAGCCATTGCTGAAAGTTGTGGTTCACCTAATCACACTGCCTTCAGTCACACTTTTTCCTCACATCTGGAGTCACAGAACAGGCTGGTACTTTGTTTTTGTGTTTTTATTAGGGGATTGAACTTGCATAGGGTAGGGATGATTATGGGATGCCCGTGGATCAACAGTTCTTTTTCAGTACCTCTATGTACATCTCAGTATATACACTTCCCCTTCTTCACTCCAGCACAAACACTTGCTTCACAGATTACTCCTTGTTCCTCTCTCCTGCACAAACTTGGTTCCGGCTTAGCTAGCACATGGTGAGGCCTGCTGTTCTGTTAGCAGGACCTCTGAACCAACCATTACAAGCAGGGACAGTTGGCCCCCAAAGTGTAGCAAAAGTACAAATGTGCTAGCTAGTACAATGGACTACAACTTCTAGCCCATCCTCTTCCAGGCCCTGCCAGCCCTTCTAGCTGTAACAGCTTCCTCCACTTCGCTTCTGCATCCTCCCCAGACTGTCTCTCACCCCAATCTGTTCCGGCATGCCTCCAGTTCCCCAGGCGTGTGTCACTCACCAACTCCTGACACTTGTGGCTCCTCTCCTGAAGATCTCTCTGATAGTGCTCCCTCCTGCTGTCCTTTCCCCTTGTGCCTCCAATCTAGGATCTCTCTCCTCCCAGCTGCACCCGAGCTTTCCCAGGCCGAGGACACCCCCCCCCCCAGACTAGGGGCTCCCCCCAAGGCTCCGACAGCCTCCGCACTATTCCATCTCCAGCTCTTCCATCCAAACTCTACTCCCAGACTGGGCTGACCCTAGGTATTTGAGGAGGCCTGCCCCTGCCAATCCAGATAGGGGATTGGTAAGGGCTCCCCGGAATACCCCAGATGGCCACCTCCCCTCTCTACCTCCCTTTCCAGAAAACTCCAGAAGCTTCTGGAAAGAACTGTGTGGTCCTGGTAACACTATCTGTGAATCACCCAGCCCTACCCTGAACCCCTCCCAGCCCAGAATCAAAACAATCAGGCCTGCACTAAAGTCAGGCCTGACTAAATTTGCCTCACCTACACAAAAACCCTCCCTCTAAGCATCTACCTATGGTAGAGGGCGCTAAATGCGTATGCCTGTGGAATGGCGCCAAACTACTGCACATAAAATTCTCTATAGGCGACCGTTTAAACATTTTTGCAGGTTACCAGTTTAGAGTTACAGAGGAGGTCTTGTGCTAAAATTATTGCTCTTGCTCTGCCATTCACAACAATAATTCACATGTGTGGTGCAATCACCATTTACATATGCGCGTAGGACTTAAATATGCGTTTGCATTTGGACATAAGCACAGGGGGGCATTGGGGGGTTCTTAGAGCGCTTTACTTTTTTTTTAATTTTCATTATTTATTTTATCTGAAACTATTTTTTGGGATCTATTAGACTGCATATCTCTCCATTGGCCTCCAATGCAGCCAATCAGACAGAGATTGGTCTGATCGCCTGCTTTCCTGGCCGCCAACAGCCAGGTAAACAGAGAGGCGGAACTGGAAGTGACTAAATTCTCATCGCTTCTGGTTCCTGGGGTCACAAAGAAGGAGGAACAACCTCAGTTACTCTCTCTCTGTGCTATGCAGCCATTACCATCAGTTGGAGTGCTCCTGGGCTCCACAATCGGAAGGCAGAGTCCGTAAAAGGCGGCAATGGTGGTGGGAGGGGGAGGGACCACATTCTGCGGCCCCCTTGGAAGTGATCAAGCCACTGGAATCACTTCTGCATTGGATGGAAAATTGGAGGGAAAATTATAATACTGGGATAAAGCCTGTAGCTGCAGGCAACATCTCGGTATAATCACTGTACACCGAGGAAGTCATATGAAGGCCTACGGTCGGCAAGTGGTTAAGAACAGGAACATGCAGTTACCTCACACACAATAGGGATCATTCTTGTCTTGTGTGAATGGTTTATTTGCAATATATCAGTATGATGTTTTCTTAGCACATTCTTGGCTTCTAATAGCAACTGAGCTTAATTTAACTACTTTAGCTCCTGAACCTAAAACCCCCAAGGGCTGGAGCAATTTTTACATTTCAGCTACGTGCTTATTGATTAGGAAATCATTTTTATTATTTCTAATTCAGAACTAAGACAAGTTTTTTTATCAGTACAGGCAATGCATATATATTGCAATATTATTATGCAAAAATAATTTTAATTATCTATGCAAGCTATAGATAAAATATTGTAACAGAATAAAAAAAATCACATTTGACCAGTGATAGTTTCAAAACAACTGGTGTTACTGCAGATAAAAGCACTCATTTTGTTCTATAATTTGTACTGTTTATAATAGCACTAAAATTGTGTATCTGCCACAAAGTATGGCAGGGTTTTACAATTTAAATAAAGTTTTTTTTTTATGTTTTTGTATTGTTTTATTTATGGAGTTGCAGCAAAAAAGAATACATTTAAAAAATAGTGCTTTGAATGGTTTTAAAAATGAAAATAAAAAAACTCAGTGGATAACAGTCTGCTGTCTACTTTCTATAGGCTTCTGTATCACTGTGGAACCCCCACAGGCCTTAGGTTTCTTAGAGAGTGGGAGACGGTGGGGAAATGCTCATTTTCTGAATCCCATTGACCCACCATTCTGAGGCTAAAACATGCCTCCTTTATCTGCTCTAAAATTCAAGAGACCAACTCTAAAAACTTAACAAGGTGGTATAGAGCCTGGAAATTATTGGTCTTGGTATATCCCTTAGTCTCAGATAGGTGTTGGAGAGGTTGTGGTCAGCAAGGGTCACATATTCATATTTTGTGGGAGTGCCTCAAAAATTAGGCCATTCTGAGAAGAAATCAGGAAATTGATTTCAGACATTGCCACTTCCAACTTAATGACAACCTGGCGCAATATCTCCTTCATATTGCACCAAACCCTATGAGAATTGAATCAAACAAGTCAATTCTATTATGGAAGTAGAGGAATGGGTACACAACTGTCAGGCCAGATATGATACATTTTACAAACGATGGGCAACTTGGATACACTGTACAACCTCTAGTCTAGAGGGAGCCAAATTGGCTCTTCAACCCGAGGTTGAAGGAAAGAAAATTGCATAACCTATGGCCAGTCTAACATGTGGCAGGCCAGACAATACATCTACAGTGTGATGCACCGTGACTCAGCACAAAGCTCTGGAAATTACTTGTCTTAACAAAATCCTACAAGCAGCATATAACAGAGTCACATGCTGTTTACTTAGGACACCACACTAGTATTTCTGCTCAGTGAAATAGGAACTAGGGCTAGAGTGGCCACATTTTGGCCACATGGTTTATTGTCCCCTGACTTTGAGTTTTAGGGATCAGGTTCTGGATGTTTTAAAAAAAAATGTTGTGGTTATTTTAGTTAAACCTTAATTTAAGGAAAACATATGCAGTACACCTCTGCAATACATACACATTTTCTTGTGTTTTATCCTTTTAAGGACCAAGCAAGTACAGAAATATATCTCTTGATCTGAAAATGTAATTGACTCTTAAGTCCTGTTGCGGGCTAACAGCATTTTTGTGGACATTTTTACTGAGTGTTGTCAACCATGCCTACTCTCAGATCTCTATAACATAAAAGCTAATCATTCTATGTGGTATATTAAACTGGTTGTAAACGTCCGTTTTTTTATTTATTTAACCACTTCAATACTATGCACTTAGAACACTTCCTGCCCAGACCAATTTTCAGCTTTCAGTGCTGTTGCGATTTGAATGAGAATTGCGCGGTCGTGCAACGCTGCACCCAAACAAAGTTTTTATCATTTTGTTCCCACAAATAGAGCTTTCTTTTGGTGGTATTTGATCACCCCTGCGGTTTTTATTTTTTGCGCTATAAAAAAAAAAGACCGAAAATTTTGAAAAAAAAAATTTTTCTTTGTTTCTGTCACAAAAGTTTGTATAAAGTACATTTTTTCCTTCACTGATGGGCACTGATGTGGCTACACTGATGGGCACTGATGAGGCTACACTGACAGGCACTGATGAGGCAGTACAGATTGGCACTGATGAGGTGGCACTGATAAGGTTGCATTGATGATGGGGCACATATGCAGCACTGATGGGCGGCACTGACAAGCAACACTGACGGGCACTGATACGTGGCACTGATATGCGGCACTGATGGACACTCATAGGCGGCACTGATGGGCACTGATAGGTGGCACTTTTAGGTGGCACAGGTAGGCACTTTTAGGTGGCACAGGTGGGCACTGATAGGTGTCACAGGTGGTCACTGATAGGTGGCACAGGTGGGTACTGGTGGAACACGCACTGTTAGGGATGGCACTGGCAGGCATCATACATGGGCACAGTGCCATCCCTACAGTGCATAATATTGCCCTTACCTGGTGGTCTAGTGGGGGCTCCCTGGTGGTCCTGGGCGGCCTCTGTGCACCTTCCCTGGTGGTCCTGGGCAGCCTCATTGCGATGTCTGGGAGGGGGGCTCCCTGGTGGTCCTGATCCGGCTCCCTGGTGGTCCAGTGGGGGTGATCCTGAGGGTGGCTGCGCTGATAAACGTTCAGCGCAGCGCCCCCCTGTCAGGAGAGCAGACGATCAGCTCTCCGCTGCTCAGGTCTGCAGACCTGAGCAGAGGAAAAGCCGATAAACGGCTCTTCCTATTTACACTGTGATCAGCCGTGATTGGTCACGGCTGATCACATGGTAAAAGGCTTCGGATCGAAGCCTTTTACCTCGGTCGGTAATGCGGTGGGTCAGACTGACCCACGGCACCACCGATCGCCGCGATGCACGCCCCCAGGGGCGCACGATTGCGGATTATCCTGAGGATGTCAATAGACGTCCAGTCAGGATAATGAGCCACCCGCCCGGACGTCATTTGTCTATACGCCGGGCGGGAAGTGGTTAAGTAACAAACATGCTTATACTTACCTGTTCTGTGCAATGGTTTTGCACAGAGCAGCCCCGATCCTCTTCTTCTGAGGTCCCCCACCAGCGCTCAAGGCCCCTCCTCTTCATCGGTTGCCCCCGCAAAGAGCTGCTTTCCACAGAGCAGCCCCGATCCTCCTCTTCTAAGGTCCCCTGCCTTTGCTCCAGGCTCCTCCTCTTCATCATCAGGTGCCCCCACGGAGAGCCGCCTTCCATGAGGGCACCCGTGCAAGCTCTCTCCTGAGTCCTGCTGCTGCATCCATTGGCAAAGATAGCAGGACTCGGCTTCACCCCACGCTCCCCGTCACAGCTTTTGATTGACAGCCGCCAATGGCTCCCGCTACTATCAATCTGTCCAATGAGGAGAGCGACAGTGGCTGGAGCTGCTGCGCTCGTACACACATCGCTGGATTGGATCAGGCTCAGGTAAGAAAAAGGGGGAGTCTGGGGGGGGGAGCTGCACACAGAAGGTTTTTCACCTTAATACATAGAATACATTAAGGTGAAAAACCTTAAAGCGTTTGTTAACCCCCAAAAAAATGCTGCTCCTGTCTCTTTAATGTGCAATTAGAAGCATGGTGCTTTTTAAATTATCCCTCTGTATCCCCTAGAATACCTGTGTGATAATGCCAGGTCTTGACTTACCCCCTGAGTGCAGACTCCCCTTATCATATAGTTGTTCTTGAGAGCCCATGGTCTGTGTATGTCTGTGTCACTCCCAGATCTCCTATACCTGCTTTCAGCTCCCCTTCCTCCCCCTCCCTCTTCCTCTCAACATGTAGCTTCTCTCTGCTCTGCTCTCATAATTAACTCTAAAAGCTCCCATTTCCTCTGCATTAGAAGAATATGTTCCCTATGTCCCTGTTATATCATAAATATTCATATCTATAATGACAATAATGACAACCTGGCGCAATATCTCCTTCATATTGCGTCAATCCCTATGGAGGCATATAAGCACAGTATTACCACCTCTCCTATGCCTCCTATATAGATAACACAGCACTGCTCCCTCTCTCCAGCTGATGTCAGCAGCAGTGCTCAGCCCCACCCTCAGGAATTCTGAGCTGAGAAAAAAAGAGCAGTAAGACTACAAATGATCATAGTAAGGTGTATTATTAGTACAGATAAGCATATATATGTTATAACACGGACACAGGGCAACTTCTTGTTATCATACAGAGGGGGTGGCAACTTTTTATACAAGTGGCTTAACAGTCACTTTAAGGCTGGGTTCACACCTATGCGAATTGGATGCGGCTTACACCGCATCCAGTTCGCAGGAAACTTGAAAACACATTGTTTTCAATGCGTCCAGTTCACATAGTTGCGGTGCATTTGCACTCCGCATTGCACAGAAAACGTGTTCCCAGGCCATTCTGTTCAATGGGAGCGCACCAAAGTTTCTCAAAATGGAGTTTTATTAATTAATTAAGCACACAGTTTGTTTCTCTATTTATGCACGCTCACTGATGTGAGGCCCTATTTTTGTTACAATCTACTGGACCTTTCCTTATTAGCAGCTTATTAGCTGTGACTGTGTGTGTAGACACTTTATTATAATTTTTGCCATTTATTTAGTGTTTAGCACTTGTGTTACCACACCTGTATACCATCTCAGATCACAGCGCAACACCACCACCACACACTATATTCACTCACCTGGGCACTGTATCACCCATAGGTGTTTGCAGCAGTGGATCGCAGTATTCATTTTAGCCCATTCACCTCTGTGGTAGTACGGGAGTACTCCAGACATTTGTATTTAGGACAGTGCATGCATCCTTGATCAGTAGCCACTGGCGTGGTGAAAAAAACCAAGCTCCCCTGAGCCTGTCCTAGTGCCATACTCACAGAGGTACTTATTGATGGCTTCTGCTGTGCGTGAAGCTGCTGCAGCATTGCCAATGTTGTGTGA
>BLSH010024490.1:1571912-1588645 GCA_018402905.1 Glandirana rugosa | reverse complement strand
TTGTTTGACACACGAATTAATTAATTATTTTGAGGTAAAACTCTTTGAAACCACGCGAGGGTAACTTGTCTTACCGGACCCTTGTGCAAAAGACACGTTACGCCTCACGTTTACGTGGCGTTGATACACTTGACCTGCGTAACTTTTGTTACACAAAAGTTCAAAGGACGCTTGACCTACGCCACATTCGGCGTAGGTTAAGCGTATCCACACTTGGGTCGGAATTTCACTGACAATTCGGTGAACATATTTTTCATGCACTCCGCATTGCACAGAAAACGTGTTCCCAGGCCATTCTGTTCAATGGGAGCGCACCAAAGTTTCTCAAAATGGAGTTTTATTAATTAATTAAGCACACAGTTTGTTTATCTATTTATGCACGCTCACTGATGTGAGGCCCTATTTTTGTTACAATCTACTGGACCTTTCCTTATTAGCAGCTTATTAGCTGTGACTGTGTGTGTAGACACTTTATTATAATTTTTGCCATTTATTTAGTGTTTAGCACTTGTGTTACCACACCTGTATACCATCTCAGATCACAGCGCAACACCACCACCACACACTATATTCACTCACCTGGGCACTGTATCACCCATAGGTGTTTGCAGCAGTGGATCGCAGTATTCATTTTAGCCCATTCACCTCTGTGGTAGTACGGGAGTACTCCAGACATTTGTATTTAGGACAGTGCATGCATCCTTGATCAGTAGCCACTGGCGTGGTGAAAAAAACCAAGCTCCCCTGAGCCTGTCCTAGTGCCATACTCACAGAGGTACTTATTGATGGCTTCTGCTGTGCGTGAAGCTGCTGCAGCATTGCCAATGTTGTGTTCCACCTCGTGGGCATGTCACAAATGAGGTGGTGGGTGGGCAGGTTCAATTCCCGCTGAATGTCAGTCAGCCGAGCACTGGAATTGTATGACCGGCAGAAATGATTACAGACTTTTCTCTCCTGCCTCAGAATATCTGGTAAGCCTGGGCACCTGGTCAAGAAATTCTGCACCGCCAAATTCAGGATATGTGCCAAGCATGGAACATATGTGAAGTGTCCCTGTCGAAGAGCAGAGAGAAGGTTGGTGCCATTGTCGCATACAACCATTCCTGGCTCAAGCTGCCATGACGTCAACCACCTCTGAGCCTGCTCCCACAGAGCTGACAGAATCGTTGCCCCTGTGTGGCTCCTGTCCCCTAGACAGACCAACTCAAGCACCACATGGCATCTTTTAGCCTGACTGCTTACGTAGCCCCTAGAACACTTTGCGAGCACTGCTGGTTCAGAGGACACTGCTGCAGAAGAAGCCACAGAGGAAGAAGAAGAGGAGAGGGTGGAGGAAGCAGATGTGGCAGAAACAGCATAATTTTTTTGGAGGCGCGGTGGCGGAACTAGCTCCAATGAAGGAAAGATAACATCCCTGGCCATGTCTTCTGGATCATGAGTCAGCGGTAATATGAAATTTGTTGCTTACCTCCCTGTCCAACGAGGCCAAAACATTGCCTTCTACATGACAGTAGAGAGATGTAATGACCTTAAGTGAAAAGAAATGTCTTTTTAGAACCTGTCATTGTGGTACAGTACATTCCACAAATTCACAAAAGGGGGCAGAGTCTACCAGCTGAAAATGCAGCAGTTGGAGTGCTAGCAATTTGGCCAAGCTAGCATTTAAACGCTGAGCATGTGGATGGCTAAGACAGTATTTTTGTTACAGTTCAGCAACTGGGGTAGGGAAATTTGCCTGCTGACATCAACTGGTGGTGTACTGCTAGCTGATTGGCTGCAAGTACTTGTGGCACTTATTGCTAGACCTTCATTCCTCTCAGTGCAGGCTTTTGAGAGGACTGGAGGTATAGTAGGGATTGAGGTCACAGATGAGGAGCAAGGAGAAGTCCGCTTTGTTTTATGATGTGGGTCTTTCAGGTGCTGTTGTCAATGGACTGGGAGGAAGGTTGTCATATATCTTGTCAAGCATGTAGTGTCCAAGCGGCTGCTGTTCTGGCTGCGCTTGATCTGCTTCAGACATAGATTGCAAACAGCAACGGTGCAGTCTACTGCACAAGTGTTGAAAAAAGCCCACACCATTAAAGTTTTGGAAGTCAGCGGTGAGTCAGCAGCGCCCTGCACCTGTGGAGCTCTGTGGTGTGAAGCAATAGGGTGGCTGCCCTTAAGCTGGTCCCTGGAGGACATCCTGCCTCGTTGGAGTTGTGCCTCCTCCTCCTCCTCATTTTCCTCCTCTCTTCTCTCAGGCACCCAAGTACAGTCAGTGTCCTCATCATCCCCTCCCTTCTCGTCACTGGAGCAAACTTGGCAGTATGCTGCAGCTGGTGGAACATGACTGATAGTTTCTTGCCCTTCTTCACCCCCTCTCTCTAGGCTCACGTTACTCCCTTCCTCAACTTGGGAAACAACAACGGAGCCTTCAAATTGCTGCGCATCCTCCATCAGCATGTAGCATGGTCAAATAATTCTGGTGACTCCTCCGTGCATGATGGCGGGGCTACGGAAGGAGTAACTGTGGACAAGGAGCGGGTGGAATACGCCGCTTTGGCAGCTGCATTGGAAGACAAACTAGTATGAGCCTGGGTGACAGAGGATGAGGAGAATGAGGACGGCTTAGTTATCCACTCCACCAACTCTTCTGCATGTTGTGGCTCAATAACACGGCCAACAGCAGAAAAAAAGGACAAGCACGACCCGCCTGCAGGGGATGCGCCAAGTCCACCACCACCACTTTTCACTGTAGACACAGAGGCTGCTTACCCTCTTTTAGTGGCCTGGAAGTGTCTGCCTCTCCTTGGTGGCCTTCCAGACATGATGGGAATTTTTTCAACAACACACTAAACTGTATTACATACTGTACACCGCCGAATGTACTGTATATACAGTCTACACTGAATGCAGTATATATATACATATACTATACTGTATCTATATATTTTTACACTGTCTGAACGGACCTTATATACTATACACCGAATGAGCTGTATATATAGTCTAGACTGAATGCAGCATATTATATATATAAATATATATACTATATACTGTATATTGTTGTGCTTATGAGGAAACTTTTTCCTGCACTTTATTTATGTATGAGTAATTTTTAAAACGAAAGTGTCTTTAAAATACAGGATCAATCAATATGAACACAGACTAAAAATAGGATATTTGTTAACCAGACATGTATTCATACAAAAATAGTTATATATAAGTTGACACAAACAATGTTACATAAAATTAAAATGTTAATAGAAATACCCGCTAATGGGACGTGCTGAGCACATTAAATGACACAGAATTTGTAAGACTTCTCTGTGGAATCAGTAACGAAAATTACATTTACACAGAACATCTATATTTCACAAATTTTAAACGTTACTATACTGCAGGTAAGTAAGTGATCAATATTGTGAAACAAAATTGGGCATCTGCTACGTCAATAGGATAGAACTACAAAATGTATAATAAAAAAATGTACGTTTATAGAAAAGACTACAAGGTGTTACCAATTAGAGAGAAGTACTTATCTGACTGTGCCAAATAATAAACAATAATTCAATAATTAATATTTCCAAAAAACAATTCGATTTAAGGTCAAATCAGACAACTATAATTACCCTTTTTCAACGTGGCTGCTAGTCTCAAGGCGGGCGGCGGTTTGCATCCTTAGAGTTTCAAAGTAGGAAGTGTAAAGGAGCCTTTATGAGAGTGATGGGTGTATGAGTGAATGGAGGTATGGAGATGATGGATGGAGTGTCAGTGGGGTGTGTATCCGTCCATCCATTTCATTCTACACAATACCCTCATAAAAACTTCCATAACTGGCCCACAAGGTGGGGCTTCATTTCCATTGGATGAGGAGTTAATCACTCCCCTTCCAGGAAATCCTTTTGTGTGAAATTGTCACTACCCGATAGATTATTTATGACTGGTATTCCATAGAGAATGTTATATTTTCATAATGTGCCTCTGACTATATATTATTGTAAATATATCTTATAATATTTAGGAGTTATGGTCACCGGGATGATATAAGGGTATAATCGTATTCCTCAATACCGCATAAAATGACTGAATATGAATATCTATATCACGCTTGTGGATACTATGATTAAAACACATGCTATTTATCTAGACATATTTCTGTAGACATGGTTAAGATATATATATATATCGTTCACAACAATCATTGGTTATACTAAAAATAATTCTTACCTCTAATAGGCTTTACATCAAAATAATATACATATTCTTATTTTACTCAGAGTTATAATGTAGCTAGTAGATATTGACACCATGACTATCTAGCATGCAATAGATGAGTTCATGGTCTTAAATTCATACATTGCTAGATATACGTATAGATGGTATGATTCACCATCAATTTTTATCACAAACATATCGCAAAAATTCCATCATTCCACAAGGCATGTTGTGGACCATGGAATTTATATATCAACATGTGTGTTAATATTTATAATGGGATTTCCTTTATATAATGTCCATATAGGATAAATTATGTCTGAAATATATAAAATTGTTACCAGAGACAGGGAAAAAAACATTCCTTTCAATGAGAGGTCTTTGTATGTTTCTCACAGCCAAAACAATGGTGGCTTAATTAGTCTTTCACTTGCAAACAATCGACTTCTTTAACCACTTCAGCCCCGGAAGGATTTACCACCTTCCTGACCAGAGTACTTTTTGCGATTCAACACTGCGTCGCTTTAACTGACAATTGCGCGGTTGTGCGACGTTGTACCCAAACAAAATTGATGTCCTTTTTTTCCCACAAATAGAGCTTTCTTTTGGTGGTATTTGATCACCTCTGAGTCATTTATGATCACCGCTATAAACAAAAAAAGAGCGACAATTTTGAAAAACAAACAATATTTTTTACTTTTTGCTATAATATATGTCCAAAATATATATATATATATAAATAAAAAAATAAATGTATTCATCAGTTTTGGCCGATATATTTTCTTCTACATATGTGTAAAAAAAAATCGCAATATGCGTATATTGATTGGTTTGCTCAAAAGTTGGCGCGTTTACAAACCATGAGAATTAATTTATGGCGTTTTTACAAATTTTTATGTAATGGCAGTGATCTGCGGTTTTTATCGGGACTGTGATATTGCGGCCGACATATTTTTGACACTTTTTTGAGACCATTGACATTTATACAGCGATCAGAAACTCTGATTACTGCGTAAATGTCACTGGCAGGGAAAGGGTTAACCTGTAGGGGACAATCTAGGGGTTAACTGTATTCCCTCACTGTGTTCTAACTGTGTGGGGGCTGGGCTGGGAGGGGCATGACAGATCTAACTGATCCTGAGTACAGGGATCAATAGATCTCTGTCATGCCGCCTGTCAGAATGGGGGAATCGCTGTGTTTACAGGCGATCGTGGGTCCCCGGCAGACACTGAGTCCACCCAACCCGCAGGCATGCTCACGGGCGCGCTCACCCACAAATCGCGCGTGCGCAGATCGCCATTTATAAACGGCGATCTGCACAGCAGTGCCAACTTGCCGCCGTAAAAGCATGCGGGGCAGTCGGCAAGTGGTTAAGGACAATTGAAGACTTTGCATTTCAAATTCGTACAAACATACGGCCAGGACCTTATTATCTCAGGTTTGTGAGAAGACCATAAACTATTGTTCGATCTCCATTCTGCAATTAAGCTTATTTGTAGATTTCAACAAGGTGATAAAATGCATTATGTTCTGTTCTGAGAAATTCACGTGTTTTGACCTAGGGTGGACCCTCTGTTTTGAAACACAACCAAACTTACATCTCTCAGACTTTATGAAATGGTTTATTTATTTTTATTTTTTTTTATCATAGTTCTGACAATATATATATATTCTTACACTGCCTTAAAGAGGAATTGGGTTTACTTCCTCTACATACCCCTGTAAATTAGAAGCATAATGGGCTACTATGCATCGCATAGTAGCCCATTATGTGCCACTTACCTGCAAACGAAGCCAGCAGCATTCAGCACTGTCCCCCATGCTGGCGGCATCCATCTTCAGCCCCTCTTCCTTCCAGGGCCGCGATCTCCGGCTCTGTGACTGGCCGGAGTCGCATGGGCGCGGAAGCCACCAGTCACGGCGCGGTCTCAGTGGAGAAACGGCACGGAGGCTGTTTCTTCTCTGCGCATGTGCCGAAATGACGGCGGCACATGCAGAGCACTGCATATCTCCTGAACCGTACAGGTTTGGGAGATATGCAAGGCACCTACAGGTAAGCCTTATTCTAGGCTTACCTGTAAGTTAAAGTGGTTGTCACAACCACTTTAACAGACTCTATATACTATACACTGATTGAGCTGTATATATAGTCTACACTGAATGCCATATTATATGTATATACTATAGCATATATATATATATATATTCCTGCAGTGATTGTTTATAGGCTACACTAGATCGACAGTATATACTACACTGCCTGCACTAACTGTATATACTCTACACTAGATCTATATACTTCACTGTCTGCACTGCCTGTATATACTCTCTAAAAGGTATCTATACACTACACTGCCTACACGCCTACACTGCAAACACCTGATGTTTGAGTCGAACGTACCGAGAGCTCATCCCTAATCATTAGTAAGGCCTAATCTGGAATATGCAGTTCAGTTTTGGGCACTAGTTCACAATAAGGATATCGGGGAATTGGAGAAAGTGCAGAGAAGGGCAACCAAACTGATAAGAGGCATGGAGCTATAGCTGATCTAAAGATCTCTGATCTATAGCTGAGCTATTAGGAAAGATTGGAGGAACTGACTTTATTCTCTCTTGAGAAGAAGAGATTAACCACTTGCTTACTGGGCACTTAAACCCCCCTCCTGCCCAGACCAATTTTAGGCTTTCAGCGCTGACGCATTTTGAATGACAATTGCGCGGACGTGCAACGTTATACCCACACAAAGTTTTTATCATTTTTTTCCCACAAATAGAGCATTCTTTTGGTGGTATTTGATCACCTCTGCAGTTTTTATTTTTTGTGCTATAAACAAACAAGGAGGGACGATTTTGAAAAAAAAATATATATTTTTTACTTTTTGCTATAATATAAATAAAAAAAAAATATAAAAAAAAATGTATTCATTGGGTTTGACCGATATATAGTCTTCTACATATTTTTGGTAAAAAAAAAACGCAATTGGCGTATATTGATTGTTTTTTTGCGCAAAAGTTATTGCGCCTACAAACTATGGGAATTGATTTATGGCGTTTTTATTATTATTTTTTTTTTACTAGTAATGGAGGCGATCTGTGATTTTTATCAGGAATTTGATATTGGGGGGGACATGTCGGACATTTTTTTACACTTTTTTGGGACCAATGACATTTATACAGCAATCAGAAATTTAAATATCCACTGATTACTGTATAAATGTCATTGGCAGTGAAAGGGTTAACACTAAGGGGGCAGTGAAGGGGTTAAACGTGTTCCCTATATGTGTTCTAACTGTATGGGGGCGGGGCTGGCCGGGACATAACAGATCTAACTGATCCCAGTGACAGGGATCAGTAGATCTGTTATGTCCCCATTCACAGAATGGAGAACCGCCGTGTTTACACCAGCGGTTACCCCTTCTGAAGCTCTGACAGGCGATCGCGGGTTACGAGCGGACATCGAGTCTGCTTGACCCGCGGGCACGCCCACGCAGCATGCGGCTGCCGTCGCCTGTGGGTGTGAACCGGTAGCGTGCACAAGGGCGGACGTCTGCGCTGTAGCTGTCTTTCGGCTATAGCACGGATCTGAACTGGTTAAGGGGGAATATGATCAACATGCATAAATACATAAGGGTCCATATAGAGAACTCGGTGTTGAGTTGTTCACTTTAAGGTCATCACAGAGGACAAGGGGGCACTCTTTACTTCTACAGGAAAAGAGATTTCTTCTCCAAATATGGAAAGGTTTCTTCACAGTAAGAGCTGTGAAAATGTGCAATAGACTCCCTTAAATGTCAGCTCAGAAGCTTGCTTTAAAAAACGACTGGATACTTTCCTAAATATACATAATATAACTGGGTACTAACATTTATAGGTAATGTTGATCCAGGTATTATCCCATTGCCTCTCAGGGGAACAGGAAGGAATGTTTTTCCCTGCTGGAGCAAATTAAATCATCTGTAGCCATGCCCCCATAGGAGTTGCTGGAAGTTGTGGTTCCACCTGTCACACTGCCCTCAATCACATTTTCCACACATCCGGAGTCATGGAACAGGCCTATGTTTTGTTTTTTTTTATTAGGGGGATTAAACTTGGATGTGGAAAGGGGTAATTATGGGATGCACCTATGGTGTAACAGTTATTTGGGATCTTCCGTATACTCTCAGTATACACTCCTTTACTTCCTCCAGCACACTGCTTGCTGTTACCTTCACTTCTATTTCTCCTGCACTCTACTTGCTTCTCAGGCCTAGCTAGCACATGGTGAGGCCTGCTCTCAATTAGCAGAGCCTCCGAACCGCCCTTTGCAGGCAGGGACCCCGGGCCCCTATGGTATAGAAAAGTGCTAACTAGCCTTGATGGACTACTGCTCCTAGCCCATCCTCTTCCAGACCCTGCCAGCCCTCCTGGCTGCAACGGCTTTCTCCACTGCCACTGTGACACCACAGTCCCAACTGGGTCTTGCACCCTTCACAGACTGTGTCTCACCCCAATCTGCTCTGGTGTCATTCTTCCAGCTTCCCTGGGTGGATATCACTCACCGACTCCTGTCACCTGTAGTTCCTCTCCTGGAGATCTCTCTGGCAGTACTCTCTCCCGCTGTCCTTCACATGCTCTCTCTCACTTGTGCCTCTCTTCCAGGATCGAACTATCCTCCTGGATGCACCCAGGCCGAAGTCACCTCCCCCAGATTGGGGGCTCCTTCAAGGCCCCGACAGCCTCTGTAATACTCCATCTCCATCTCTTCCACCCAAACTCTCCTCCATGACTGGGCTGACCACAGGTATTTAAGGAGGCCTGCCCCCTGCCAATCCAGGTTGGGGATTGGTCAGACCTCCTTAAGATACCTCAGGAAGCTTCACCTCCCTTTTCCCACCCTTTCTTCCAGAACTTTCTGAACCAGAAAGGAGGGATTACCAAGGGATGTTACTACCTGCAGTCACCAGTCCCTCTCTAGGCCACTCCCTGGCCCAGAATCAAAACAATCAGGCCAGACTTCCAGGCAGGCCAGACTAAATTTACCTATCCTGTCAAAAATCCTGACATCTAGCACCTACCTAACTGTAGAGGGTGCTACACATATTTTGCTGGGGTTTTTTTG
This sequence comes from Glandirana rugosa, assembly GCA_018402905.1. Lineage (NCBI taxonomy): Eukaryota > Metazoa > Chordata > Amphibia > Anura > Ranidae > Glandirana > Glandirana rugosa. The sequence continues at coordinate 1,579,346 of BLSH010024490.1, read as the reverse complement.
TGCCTTCCTCTGGATCAACTGTGGGTATAGGATTGTATGATTTAATTATTTATTTATTTATTTTCCCTTTTATTGGTATAACTAGATGGACTTGTGTCTTTTTTCAACCTAACTATGTAACTTTGTGTCTTCTGGCATTTGAACATGCAACTGTGTGCAGGCAAACCAGGTTCCATAGGAAAACATTTGATTGCAAACTATATTGGCAGAGGAAGGCAACACAACTTTATGTCTTATCAGTGCACTTACAAAAAATGACATCACCCCACCAGCGTCATAGCTCTGGCATTGTTGTACCTGAAGAAGTCATATCCCCAACCATACCAACCACACAGACAGGAACACTCGTCGGATCTTTGTGGTCATGTGACCGCATTGAAAAAAAAAACACTTAAAAACAGGTATTTGCACTGAGCTTTATTTCGGAATGTACGCAGAAAAGATAAGAGCTGTGGGGAGTCAACGTTTAAAAGCTGGGTGGTTGTATTGCCTTTCCTTCTACTTTAAACAACCTGTAGTTTTAAAAATGTACAAATCATACCAAAAAGAGGGAAATATCTTTCACTCATTATCCTGGGGTTACTTTTTGAAATAAATCTGGCCTGGTTTTGAAGCTGGTTGTGGCTGGATTTGAAAACAATACCTTGAAACATTGAAGATGATGCAAGTGACACCCTTCAGCAATAATTTCCAAACTGATCCTGTACTGTCACACCTTGGTACAGGTATGAAGATATATGACATTTCATAAGGACTACTCTTGGTATTTAAAAATAAACCAGATAAAGGTGGCCTACAGATGCTCATAGCAGATACCTATAGGTGCCCTAATGTCTCAGTAGTTATACTTCACAGAAAACCTCAAAAAGGGCATTTGTTCATGCAAATATCAACTGGTCTATTCCTTTCCATTCCCTACTCCTCATACTTCACTAAAAAGCAGACCTAACTTTAGATCTGCTTGCTCCACATGCTGTCTGATAACTAGTAAGCTTCACTGCTGCTCAGCAACTGCTGTCAAGTTGTTACTCCATGTGGAGAGTTCCATACAATATACAGTAGATCTGGGAAATCACTTGGAGACAGTGGTGGCTGGTGAAATTTTAGGATGGGGGGTGCCAGACCCCCTCCCTTCCTTTTTGACCCCTCCTCTTATAGACTCCACCCATTGTGTCAGGGGTATACAGCATCACCAGATAGGGGTATTAATCATCAGGGGTATACAGCATCACCAGATAGGTGTATACAGCATCACCAGATAGGAGTATACAGCATCACCAGATAGGGCTATACAGCATCACCGGTAGGAGTATACAGCATCAGGGGTATACAGCATCACCAGATAGGAGTATACAGCATAACCAGATATGGGTATACACTACAGCATCACCAGATAAGAGTAGACAGCATCACCAGATAGGGGTATACAGCATCACCAGATAGGGGTATACAGCATCACCAGATAGGAGTATACAGCATCACCAGATACGGGTATACAGCATCACCAGATACGGGTATACAGCATCAACAGATAGGAGTATACAGCATCACCAGATAGGAGTATACAGCATCACCAGAGAGGGGCACTTGCGGCACTGACAGCACCCCAATCCCCCCCCAGGCAGTCAGGACGTCGAAGCCCCGCACTTACCCCATCTAGGAAGCAGGCGGGGGGGCAGCGGTGTCCGGCGAGCAGGAGTTTTATCTTCTGTTGCACCCTGCTGAAAGGGAACTGGTTTTGTCCCTGAAAAGTGTTGGCTCTTTTTATATCATTTTTTTAAATCAACCATTAAAATTATCTTGGACTCTTTTATCCAGTTTTGTCCCTGAAAAGTGTTGGCTCTTTTTATATCATTTTTTTAAATCAACCATTAAAATTATCTTGGACTCTTTTATCCAGTTTTGGTCTGGTGATCCTTTTTGTGTTTCTATGGTTAGACCTAGTAAGGGCAAAAATACTCTTACCTCTCTATCTGGGTCCAAACAACTGCCAATTTTCCACTTTTTCCAACTGCTTGTGAAACGCATCGATGATTACAGTCAGCTGTCAGGAATCAGCAGCAGGGATGGCCAGTTCTGCATTGCTACACTACTGAGACCAGACCCCTCAATTTCACCCCCTTCCTGCCTAGGCCAAATTTTCAGCTTTTAGCGCTGTCGCACTTTGAATGACAATTGCGCAGTCATGCAACACTGTACCCATAAGAAATTATTTTTTCACACAAATAGAGCTTTCTTTTGGTGGTATTTAACCGGTTCCCGACCGCACGCCGTGTTTTTATGGCGACAGTCGGGGAGCCCTGCGCGAATCGCCGTAAATAAGCGGCGATCTGCAATCAGCCACCAGAGGGCACGCGCGCGCACCCGCCGCACTCCTGGGGAGTGTGCCCGCGGCTCGGGCCGACCCGATGTCCGCCGGCGAGCCGCGATGAGCGGCTACAGGGAAAGAACGGGGAACCGCCGATGTAAACACGGCGGTTCCCCTCTCTGTCAGTGGGGTATGAGAGATCTACTGATCCCTGTCTCTGGGATCAGTTAGATCTCTCATGCCCATGTTAGCCCAACCCCCCCACAGTAAGAACACACCCAGGGAACACAGTTAACCCCTAGCTCTCCCCCCCAGGTTAACCCCTTCACTGCCAATGACATTTATACAGTAATCAGTGGACATTTAAATTTCTGATCGCTGAATAAATGTCATTGGTCCCAAAAAAGTGTCAAAAATGTCTGACATGTCTGCCCCAATATGGCATTACCGCTAAAAATCGCAGATCGCCGCCATTACTAGTAAAAAATAAAAAAAAATAAAAACCCCAGAAATGAATTCTCACCATCCGTAAACGCGGCCACCTTTGCGCAAACCAATCAATAAACGCAGATTGCAATTTTTTTTATCGCAAATATGAGGAATTATATAAATCGTCCAAAAACGGTGAAAAAAAATGTTTTTTTATATTTTTTTTTTGGATTTGAATTTTAGCAAAAAGTAAGAAATTTGGGTTTTTTTGCAAAATGGTCGCTCTTCTTTTGTTTATAGCGGCGATAAGAAATGACGCAGAGGCGATCAAATACCAAAAGAAAGCTCTATTTGTGGGAAAAAAAAGGACGCAAATTTTGTTTGAGTGCAACGTTGCACGACCGCGCAATTGTCAGTTAAAGCAACGCAGCGCCGAATCGCAAAAAGTGCTCTGGTCCTAAAGCTGCAAAATCTTCCGGTTGGTAAGTGGTTAATCGCCACTGGGGTTTTCATTGTTTTCTAAATAAACAAAAACATTTTTGAAAAAAACATGTTTTTCTTAATTTCTGTAATAAAATTTTGCAAATAAATAATCTTTCTTCATAAATGTAGACCAAAATGTATTCTTCTGCATTTCTTTGGTTAAAATAACCCAAATCTGTGTATATTATTTAGTCTGCAGGAAAGTTATAGAGTTTACAAACCATGGTATATATATCTGAAAATCGCTCAATCTTGATGTTCCAACAGCACATTTCTTGAGGAAAACACCAGGACAGTACAAATATCCCCAAATGACCCCTTTTTGGAAAGTAGACAGTCCAAGGTATTTACTAAGAGGCATGGTGAGTTTTTTTGAAGTTGTAATTTTTTTTGTCACAATTTGTGTGAAAATGAAGAAATTAAAAAAGAAATGTTTTTTCACATTTTTTTTTACATACTGCCACCAGTGCAGTACAGAGTTACTGGTGATCCGGGGCACTGACTGGTGACAGTATGTAAAAAAAAACTTTTTTATTACATTTTTTTTCTTTTTTTACACACAGTGGCCAAACCAATACAGTGTTACCATAGTACTACTACTTCAGGGAAGTAATCAGGATTTTTTCTTTTTTTTTTACACATTATAAATGTTTATACCAGTGCATTCCACTGGAATAAGCAACCATTTTTACTGAACAAAACTGATCCATTCATTGTGTTTTGTTGTGATAAGCTGTGATTGCCACATCCAATCACATGGTACAGATGGGCTGTGATTGTCCCTGTCTGTACCATCTGATCAGTGTGACCAATCACAGCTAACAACACAATTTTACAGAATGGATGGCATGAAAGATAGCCATCCATTGTTTTAAATTGTCATGTGATCTGCTGTGATTGGTCACAGCGGTCACATGGTACCGGCAGCGAGCTAGTACACTGATCGGTCATCACCCGGTGACAGATTGCACAGCAGCGTGGCCCCTTTTGAAGTGCAATCCAGGAGGACGTCATGTGACTTCCACCCGAATCGATGAATATCTTGCCCAGCAGTCAATTGACAATAGGCGTGGCAGGAAGTGGTTGAAGTAGGATTTATTTACAGTGAAACCAAAATCCACCTAAACACCAGCAAACAAGAAGCACAGCAAATGTGAACATACAATAAACATGAAGTGAACAAAAATCAAAGCGAAAAAATACCAAATAACCAAACTACAATATGGGAATATATACAAAATGAGAAACACAGATTACAGGGAATCCAAAATAAAAAGTACACAAACACAGTAAATTTGCAAAAGTCCACTTCCCCTTAGCGCTCAGGAATTAAACAGCTGCTTCTGTTAATTACTATAAAAGGAATACCATTTACCGAATGCCTCAACTCTCCAAAGAAAATAAAGACACTAGCAGTGCTGCATAAGTTCAATCAAATTAGTCCATGTGTCCATACGAGTTCGGAGCGCAGTGCCGACAGGTGTGTGGCATCACCCAGGCCGAATGGAAACCACAACGCATTTCAGAGCATGATGTCACACGCAGAGGCGTAACTAGAACCTTCAGGGCCCCGGTGCAAGAAATTATGAAGGGCCCCCTGACCCCTGGCCAGGGCCCTTCCCTCTTCCCACTGATCCTGGGGCCCTTTACGCCTATCGTGGGTCCCTTTATTATGGTACTGCAGTGGGACCCTTTCACAAGTTCTGCAGCAGGCCCCAGGGGGACCAGGGAAGCACACAGGGGCCCTGGGAACAGCAGAAGACAAGTAAACTGGATAGAGGAAAATGGAGGAGATTGGGTCCTCTAAATGCCGCCCCCCGCCATCCCTCCTATTCAGGTGTACAAGGGAGGCACATGGGCCCCCTGGACCATGGGGCCCGGTTGCAATTGCAACCCCTGCAACCCCTATCGTTACGCCCCTGGTCACACGCCTGTTGGTGCTGCGCTCTGAACTCGCTCCATCAGATATACCTGGATAGTATACAGGAGCTACTGGCTTATTCCTGGTTTACCGCGGTATTGCGGCGGGTGCACCCGCACATGGGAGTTGCCTTAGACCTTTCCCCATTGTACTTTTATCCCAGATGCAGGGCCGGCTCTACCACTAGGCGGAGTAGGCGGCCGCCTAGGGTGCACTGTCGCCCAGGGCGCCCAGCCCCGTCCATATACTACCCCAGCCTGTCCATATACTACCCCAGCCTTTCCATATACCTGCCATGGCTGGCATGAGGAAGCAAGCTGGTGCTGCCATTATTTGTCTTTAGGCCAGGTCCAGGGGCACAGGTGCGGGCCTGTGGACCACGGCTAAAGAAATAGGTAGAGAGGCGCTGCAAAAATCTCCACCTCCACCACCTCCATCGTATACATGGACAGTCCAAACTGGGTGGAGTCAGGGGCGGAGCCAACGGGGGCGGCAAAATTAGGTTTCGCCTAGGGTGTCAAAAATCCTTGCACCAGCCCTGCCCAGATGAGCTGATTTTCTCTTACCTCAATGTAAGTGTTTGATGTCTTATTGTTACTACTAAATAAACTTTGCACTTAGAGGCGCTTTTCTGCTTTTTTCTTCATGCTGTTATCTCTAGCTGACTTCAGAGAAAAGCTGTGCCCTCAGTGCCTGTTTTTTGATCAAGACACAACAGCCCTCTGATGAAGTCAAACGACGGAACGCATTAGGGCGTATCCACTCGGCCTTCTGTTCGGGTGTACGAATGTGGAGCTCAACTCAGGTATCACCGTGACCGATACAACTGAGGAGTGGTGACAGTGATACACTCAGTCTGATGACCTATTATTTACATGCTTTTAAAGATTTTATACTTTGTAAGTGCAATATTTTTGGGGGGTTGTTTAGTCTGAATAAACTTACCAAACAGAATCATGCTATTTTCCTTATATGTATATTACTGCCGATGAGGAGTACACCCCTATTGTGAGTGTTTACTGAGAAGAAGGAACTTAACTTAAGGCGTAGTGCGGCTGTGGATCTGCCGACGGGGGGAGGCTCCTATTTTTCTACTCGGTGGGAAATTTAAGGCGCAGTTTTATCTGAGCTCTGGTGAGTTGAATAGCCAAGGGGTGTGGAGCCCCATGAGGTGTGGTGATGGGATTTAATTAAAAGACCTGGATTACCAACGTTATTATTAAACTGGCCTTAATTATGAAGGATTTAGGACTCATATGTGTGATTTGAAACAACACATGGACTAATTTAACTGAACTTATGCAGCGCTGCTAGTGTCTTTATTTTCTTTGGAGAGTTGAGGCATTCAGTATAAGATCACAGGAAATACCGGAGATGCAAGGAAGGGGGAAACACGGATTGGAGTCAGATACAGTGGAGCAGGTACAAGGCAGCAGGGTACAAGACAGGAGCAAGATATAGGTGTAAGCAGGGCCGCAGATAAGGCGGTATCACGGGCCCTCCTGTAGTGGGCCTGGGCACCGTCACCCAGCAGGGGTGCCCGCCCGGCAGCTTCAGACTTCATGTAGAATGCCATGTCAGTCACTGTGTATTTAGCTATTACACTGTGTGCAGAATTATTAGGCAAATGAGTATTTTGACCACATCATCCTCTTTATGCATGTTGTCTTACTCCAAGCTGTATAGGCTCGAAAGCCTACTACCATGACCACCGTTCACCGTAGAACCGTCGACATGCGAACTGAAAAGAGTCAAGTGCCCGTCAATAAAACGCGGAACCAAAAAGGTGTGCGAAGAACGCTGGGACAACCGATAAAACTTACTTTGCGAACTAACAAGCTACTAGTGCGAAGTCTTCGAACCGTTAAAATTCTCACGACGTAGGGAGACGTTCTATAGAGTGATAAAAACTGAAAAGTCTCGGACAGTTCAGGAAGAAAACTGGGTAAAACGGTTTCCTTTCCTTCAACGGATTATTAATACGTGTGGACTATATCCCACAACTACAGTAATTTGGTGTGGGGAAGAGTAATGACTCTACGTGTAGTGGATTATACAAATTAACCATCATCCGAAAGCTCGGATATGTCGAACCTCATTCTGTTGTACGTATTTCTCCTACTACACCAGTTTTATGAGTAAACGGATTATTAAGACGTGTGTCACATTATCGATTTATGTGTCACTGACTGTACCGTAAGATGTACTTCAGACTTCGACGGCCCGCCCGTGGGGACGACCCACTGCCACGGGTCCGGGTGATGTCCTCCCGGGCACTATGGCGGAATAGACG
>BLSH010024490.1:1539295-1556645 GCA_018402905.1 Glandirana rugosa | reverse complement strand
CCCCCCCCCCCCCCCCCCAAAAACAAAAAAATCAGTATGAAAATTTCTAAGTTCATCCAAAAAACAAATCATACGATCACATATCCAGAGAGGTGACAAACGCCAGCAAATCATCTGATTTTGCTTACAGCATTGGGGGGGGGGGAATCCTGATTCCCGATTCCCCGAAAGGCAATTGGATACTGAGTAAACTTTACCTATAAATGTTTGTACCCAGTTATACTATGTACACTTAGGATTTTCATTCAGGAAACTCCTTGTTTGTTCCAAACTCTTGGGTTAAAAGCTAATTTTTAAAGTAGCTGTGTGTGTGTGTGTGTGTCCCCACTTGTGTCAATGGCCATCAGGACAAACAGATGGTGAAGCTCCCCATAGGGGATGGATACAGATTCAAACCCTTATCCTAAATAGAATCCACTTGCTAACTGAGCTGGAAAAAAGGGGAACCAAAGCTGCTACCCACAGGGACTAGTCAGGTTTTATGAAAATTGACTGGTCTGTGTCCAGGGGAGGGCTGGGCTGGGTGGCAGGGTGGCATTTGCCCCCCAGGCCACCCTAACTTACATTCAAAAAGGCTGACGCTCACTTTTTTTCTTGTGAAGGAAGTAGGGGCCAGGGAAAGGGGGGGGGGGGGGGCACTGTGAGGCTGCATTGATGCATTATTTTTGTTAAAGCTCCTTTGTTGCTATTAACATTAAATTATGTTACCACATTGTATCATATTTGTCTTACTTCATAACCTCAATATCCATTATAAAACCAGGTGGGCATGGATGGTGAGCTGATTCGGTGGTTCAATGGGCCACTTGACTGGATTTGCCCCCCAGGCCTAAGGCTACCAGCCCTCCCCTGTCTGTGTCAGTCTACTTTGTCCTAAATAGAATACCCTTCCTCACTAAACAGGCTGAAAGAGGAACCAAAGTAATCAACTGTCACATTTAATGAAAACGCATTGGTAATTCTAATTTTAGAAAGCCTTTTTTTTTTCTCTAAGTGGGCTGGAGAAAAAAATAATGGGAGCCGAAGCTGCAACCAATTGTGACCACGGTTGCATCTCATGAAAACTTACTGGCCAATATTTGTTAGCCTACCTACACTAGTGATTGTGTCATGGCTTGTGGTGCTAGAGCCCCCCCGTATGTATGTTCTAAATTTTGATCTTTCCTTAGGGTTTTTACTTTGACCGTGATGACGTGGCATTGGCAAAGTTTTCAAAGTTCTTCCGTGAACAATCTGAGAAGAAGCGAGAGCAAGCTGAGGAATTCCTGAAGTTCCAGAACAAGCGTGGAGGACGTATTGTACTTCAAGACATCAAGGTAACTGAGCCTCTCCTAGGGTGTGCTGGTGTTTGTCCAGTAAATGGATCAGGAATGGAACAATTATATAGATGGCGCAAGTTGCAGTAATACAGGGCTCTCTTCACTAATGAAGCCTCCTTTTGCACATGTAGGTCAAATTAATATATTTTCTACTTGCCTTTTCTTGGTCCAGGACAAAGGGTATATGCTGCTGGGAAGGGGGATGAAGGAGTTATGACCACCAGGAAAAAGTCCCAACATTCGTTTGGGACATCTGCCACAAAAAATAGGTCTTGGCAATGTTCCTGCTAGCGCTCTCATTTATCCTGGTTAAGATTAAGTAAATTATGTTGAAGTCCAGCCAAAGCTCGTTTTGGCTGGAATTCTATGGATTACAGGATTGCAATTAGTTTTACACTCTTGTGACCAGTTTTCAGCAGAGCAGGCTGAAGTCTGCTGTCTGACATCACTGCAGTCAGTCCAGGCACGGAGTTGTCAAGACAATGGAAGTGGGGATCCGCCAGGTACCTGAACTGACACTCGTTTCAGGCTCTCAGCAAGCTGCTGAGAGCCTAAGCTGGACGCTCCAACCCCTCCACAGCTCAGCACTCCAGTGAGCAAAGGGTAACAGAGAACTGCTAATTGACAGTCAGCAGCTTTTCGCTCGGGAAGCTGTGATGTTCAATCGCTTGGTTCTCAGTGCAGGGGCGCTGGGGGACAGATGCTGCATCCACCTAGGTAAGTATGAATAGGCAAAAAAAAGTGAATTGTCCAGCTTCTGCTATTGTAGTCCTATTCCATCACTTAAAGAGATTATAGGCTCACACTTGTTTTAAATTAAAATAACGATTTGCCTGCTCTGTGCAGTGGTTTTGCACAGAGCAGCCCTGATCCTCTTTAGGTCCCCTGCTGGCACTCTTGGCCCCTCACCTTGCCAAGTGCTTCTATATCTCGCTGCTTGCTGGCTCCCAAGCTGCCTGTGTCCATAAGGCACACAGAGCATGCCTTGGCCCTTGCTCCCTCCTCATTGCCTGTGATTACCAGTGAGGATGGAGAGCCACTGCTGTTGTGCACATTGCTGGATCTAGATGGGGCTCAAGTAAGTATTGGGTGTGCTGTTTCCTTCATACATAAAAACCTTAGCCTTTACAACCGCTTTCCACAAGCTACATCCCATGGATGTGGGAGAGCCATTACAAAGGATTTCTGGGGCTTGCTTTGCAAGAAAACTGACTTTGGTGTACCTATAACCTACTTTTACAAGTTCATTATAATTACTTTTTATATGAAGTATGTTTTAATGTACAAATATCATTTAACATTTGAAAAATGTGCATGGTTTTAGAAGCCAGAGGCTGATGAATGGGGGAATGGAACAAGCGCTATGGAATATGCCCTGAAACTGGAGAAAAGTGTAAACCAGGCATTGCTGGACCTCCATAGGATTGCCACAGAACATGCTGACCCTCATGTAAGTTGACGTTTTTGTGGCCTATGTTTCTTGAGACAGAAAGTGGGTGAACCTCCCCTGAGCGATGCTTCCCAAAGCTAGGGAAGACCTTTTTATGAGAACTATTACAAATCTTTTGATCTTTCTCCTGGGGGAGGGGGGTTCATTTTTAAACCAAAAAAGAGGGAAATCCTTCACAGCTGTCACCAGAACAAGTGTGTCCATTTGGAAGACTGTCAAACGTGTTGATGGCCAAACAAATTGAAAATGCAAAAAATGTATGTAATGGTCACCAGGATAAATCTCAGTTTGGAGCACACAAAGCAATGAGATCCTGATGTTATAACCCTTCCCTACTTGGTTTAAAACCAGATTATTTAAGATACACTTGATTTTCCCCCATTTTAGCCTAGATGCATACTGACTAAATCTGGTCAGAGCATTAGTTACAACTTTTGTCCTAATTTTGTAGGTTTAGATCTTCCTGCTCTGCTACAAAACCTCTGTAAAATAAAACCATATTGTAGCTTTTATTGGTTGGCCCAAGCATATGGGTAAATGGACTGATATGTTGACCTGGAACAAGTGTGCAGATTAGGAGAGCCAAAACATATCTGCACACTTGTTCTAGACTAGTGACCTGAAGCATTGTAGCTATTAACATGCCAGCCAGGAAACTGGCATCTGCAGAGCTGTATGCTGTTTAAAGGTAGCCTAACTTTCTTAGAATTGGTTAGGGAGGGTAAAGAATAAATAATCTGGTCTATTTTCTGACAGATGTGTGACTTCTTGGAGTCTGAATTCTTGGAGAAGGAGGTGAAACTGCTGAAGAAGTTGGGAGATCACCTTACAAACCTGAGACGTGTGAAGGCGGCAGAAAATGGCTTGGGAGAATACCTCTTTGATAAGTTGACCCTGGGCGAAGACAGTGACTGAGCCTCCCGCTCCTAATGGCCGGCAGATGTTCTAATCCAATCTGTGCTAGAGCTCTTGTGCTAAAATCGCATTTAAAGGGATGATGTTTGTGGGGGGTGAACGATTGCATGCTCTGAAATATGAATAAAATATACTAGCATCAATGTTTGTGTGCTGTAAATCATTTGAGATGCTGATAAGAATAAATACCATCTTGTTTACTTTAAGCCACAAGTGTAGTAACATAGAGATGTAGGCACCAGAGTGACATTGCAGGCCTTGGCCTATTCACACTAGTGTGCTGCAAACACACAATGGTGTGCTGCAGCACTGCAAAAAATGCTGCATGCACCATTTTGGTCCATTGTGGTACTTGAGTGGCACATCCAAATGGGTTGCCACAATGTGCAAGTATTAATCCATTGGTGTATATGGGCCCTTGCATGAGCACCACAAATTCTGGGGTGTAGTATTGACCAAGCTTCAACACCTCATCGCCAGTCACCTCTACCTTGTTATGTCAAGGTTGATGGCCTTGCTTTAACACCTGCAGTGATTTAAAGGGTAATTACCTTGACATTTGGTGTAACATATTGAAAGGGTTTCATCGTATGCTACTGATCATTTGACTTTACCAGAATCTTGACAGATACGCTTTAAAAACTGCAAGTAAAGAAATGTATCTAAACCCCAAAATTAAACTAGTAAGCTGCAATGTAGTTTATTTTCACCTGTGATCCTGTTAGTAACTGTTCCTGCCCTAGGGTAACATGTTGTACTTTTAACAGGATCACCAGTGAAAATAAACTGGTAAGCTGCGATTAAGTTTAATTCTGGGTTTAGATATACTTTAAAAACTGCAAGTAAAAAATGTTTGGAAAACTACATGATGGACTCTGAGTCCGTTTTAGGTACTCTTTAGACTTGTGCTAGGCTCTAGTTTTAAATCGCAACCGATATTTAAAGGACTCCAGCTTTTCCTCCAATAGATGCATTGTGCATGTAAACACATCACAACAAAGCAAACTATGCAAGGAAAAATGGATATTATATATTTTTTTTTTTTTTTTTTTTTTTACATGTATTGCAATACATGTTTAAATCGCCCACCTGCGTCAAAGTGTCTTCTAGCCAGTCCTACACTGCTATGCTACTGTGGACACAATACTGACGTGGGGCTAACCGACACAAGGTGGGGGAGAGCTACATGGTCCAGGTCTGGTCACTGACCTGCACTGCAACAGAGAAAAGGGATGCCTGTGCTCAAATCTCAATACCTTGCACATGTATGTAAACAATTGGGTGCTAAAGGAGTGACCATATTAATGCTACAAATTCAGTGAACTAAAAATCATTGTTTATCATTGCGTAGTATGCTGGAAAGGGTGTATAGCTGTGTGCAGAAGGTTCATCCAGAATTTGCAGCGTTAGTGTGGTCACGTTCTACCTGTGGGGGGGGGGGGGGGGGTGAGGTGATTTAAAAAATGTTCTTCACTTTTCTTATGCAGCCTAATTACCATCATAAAGCATGAACACCCCTTCCCCCTTGTGATAACTTGGGCAGTGACAGGTATTCCATATGGTGAGATCTGGGGCCTATTAGACTCCTGATCCCTTCTCTGCCCTCCAAGGCAGCTGATCAAACAAATTTGTTTTATTTGCTGCATCCCAGGGCAACAGCACCAAAATCAACTAAAGCTTCATTCGTTAGAAATGGAGAAAACCTCCAGGGATGTGGAAGGGCCACTTCCAAGTCCTGTAAAAGTGGTCAGGTGGTTGTAGAATCACTTTTGCCTGAAAGCCAAACACCAGCTGTAAGGATCGCTCAAGATCACTAACGAGATTGATGATATTAACAAGATTGATGTCAATAACGAGATCAATATCACTAATGAGATCAAGATAATTAATAAAATCACTAACAAGACTGAGATCACGATCGCTATTGAGATCATTAACGCGATTACTAACGAGATTGAGATCAATAACAAATTCAAGATCACTATTGCAGACATTAATGAGATTGAGATCACGAATGAGACTGAGATCACTAACAAAATAAAAAGCGAAAGTGGTGAAGGACTTTAACGGTTTCCACTATAATCCCAAGTAGGAAAAGAGCACTCATGTATATATAAAATTCTAAATTTATTGTAACATATAAAAATGTCATAAAAACTTTTGTAGAGTTATGTACTCTGCATAGATACAACATTCTCCCATGTAAAAAATGTCTACGTGTATAGCTGTACAGAGAGACATATTCAGATGGCCCATGGATGTAGTGAATGATTGAAGAAACAGGTATGCGATAATCTTCCATGTGCAGGGCCAAATGACGGAATCAATGTGTCAACACCAATGGATCACTACGCATTTTGCCATCAGCCTCTTCAGGGGATCCTACTGGTACACTGCCAGAAAGAGAATCAAGGCATGTCTGATCCACAGGAAAAAAAAAGGGGGAGGACGGGAGGTCACACACAACCAGCTCTGGGAGGAGTATACATTGGTTACCAAGCAGCCAGAGAAGAGGAGCCCATACTTGTAGATATCAGTGTGAAGAGGACTTCAAAATCTAAAATTGACAGTCGGCTCTAACGTGCTAAAAGGACAGGTGATTCCTTGTCCAAATTGTCCTCTTGCAAAATGTCCCAAAACTGACTTCATGTGTAAGGCTGCAGCTTTTTGTCCAAGCCGATCCTGGCTGCAAAGAATTCCCTTGCAGGGGGTGGATGTATCTTGTTAGTGATCCCAATCACATTAGTGATCTCAATCTTGTTAGTGATCTTTTCCTCAGTGATTGCGTTAATGATCCCAATCTCTTTAGTGATCTCATTAGTAATCTCATTAATTATCTCAGTTTTGTTAGTGATCTCGGTCTCATTAATTATCTCAGTCTTGTTCGTAATCTCATTATCTTGTTAGTGAGCTTGTTAATTATCTCAATCTCGATAGTGATCTCGTTCGTGATCTCGATCTCATTAGTGATCTTGTTAATTATCTCAAACCTCATTGTGATATCATTAATTATCTCAATCTCATTAGTGATCTTGTTAATCATCTCAATCTTGTTAGTGATCTCAGTGATCTCAATCCTAGTGATTTCGTTAATTATCTTAATCTCAATGAGCTTGTTAGTAAGCTCGTTAGTGATCTCAATTTCATTAGTGATCTCGTTAATTTTCTCAATCTTGCTAATGATCTTGTTAATTATCTCAATCTCCCCAATGTCCCCCCTGACTCTGATTCCCATGCCTTTGATCTCTCCCCTGGGCCTTCAGATAGAGAGGAAACTGACATGCTGGATGACACAGTGCCTCTTGCATCCCCTCTGGATCCCAGCAATGATCTGTTTGATATGTCTGCAGATGACACCCCTCAGCCCACACTCAGCGAGATCCTTCATGCTGTGCACAAATGCACTGCATCTGTAAACTACCTAAAAGAACGCTTTGGCGGTTTAAAAGAGACAGTGTCCCTGCTCAGACAAGACTTGCAAAAGATCAGGGAGAGGACCACTGCTATGGGTGGCCAGGTTGGTGTCCTTGAAGACCAAATGTCCCCCCCCCCCTCAACACGAGATATCAGAATTGCCACACAGCAGGCCGGGCAAGCTTATAATAAAACAGACGATATCGAGAATCGTCTCAGATGCAACAATGTCCCCATCTTCGGACTCCCTGAAAAGTGGAGGGCCGGGACCCCACACAATTCATGGAGAGCTGGCTGCAAGAAGTGTTCAGCAAGGAGGCCTTCACTCCCTTATACACGGTGGAGCGGGCACCGTGAGTTCCCCCAGGCCTCTACCACCAGATAATCCTCCCAGGTCCATATTGGTGAGACTCTTGAACTAAAGAGACAGGGAAATTGTGCTACGACTGGCAAGGGAGAAAAGCAATGTGCAGAAATCCTTCTTCCCTGATTTTTTCCCCTGAAGTACAGCGCCAAAGGTCTAAGTTCGTGGATGTAAAGAAAAGGCTACAGAGGCTTCAATTATCATATGCTATGCTGTTCCTGGCAAAATTGAGGGTAACAGTCGGAGGCCATTCACATTTTTTCATAACTGCACCGTCTGCTGCTGAATGGTTAGACCGACACTAACAAGAGACGTACGCCGACGAAGACGTGAGAACGGTGATGGATGATATTTTAACGGTCTTTACATGTAAGTGATGGGTGATAAGTTCCAGTTTCCTAATACAATGAGCTACATTATCTGAGAGACAGTTGCTATTTCACATTCACAGTGAGTATACACCAGAATACCTTGGGAAAATATCTGGCTACAAGCTAACAAGCAAAGAGCTAATTTTGGAAAATAAACACTTAGTCCCTGGAGAAACCTTGTCCATGAGGAAGTGGGTACGACCAGGAATGTTGAGATGTGTTACCCTTAGTTTTGTTTGCTGCACAGTTGCGCAAGACTGTGTATCTTTTTCTCTATGAGCATTTCCAGTAAGCTCTTGCGTCACCGACTATGTACTGTATACAACAACACTCCCTAACCCTGCAAGTCTTTTGTAATATCCAAAGTTACATCCCTGGTGGGAAGTGGCCCTCTGAACAGATGCTCTTGGGTCGCCTAGCCTAATACTTTTCGTCATGGCTTCCACACCTTCTCCTGGAACGTTCGGGGAGTCCATGACCCACTGAAAAGGACTATGATAATTTCTTGTC
The DNA here is from genome assembly GCA_018402905.1 of Glandirana rugosa. Classification (NCBI taxonomy): domain Eukaryota; kingdom Metazoa; phylum Chordata; class Amphibia; order Anura; family Ranidae; genus Glandirana; species Glandirana rugosa. The sequence goes on along the minus strand of BLSH010024490.1, from coordinate 1,548,302 downwards.
TTCGTAAGTTTCACCCAGCTATTGTGAGTCTTCAGGAGACTCACCTCACGAAGGATACTGTGACATGTTTACAATACTCCTGGGTTGGCAGGGAATATCACTCCACTCACATCAAGTCGGCACTGATGGTAGATGAGGGATCCAGACCACCACCATCGGATATGTGTCCTGTGCCTGTGGACTCCTCCTTCAAATATTTGGGAGTCCAGATTTCTCAGAAAATCCTAGACTATTGCCAACTAAATATCTATCCACTTCACAATTATACATAGTACTCAGGGCACACTATACAGCAGCTAGAATCCACAGAATGGGGGGGACTTCAGACCCTCTTTGCGGCAGGGGCAGGCGGACAACGGGGGACCTCACACACCTCCTGTGGCGGTGCCCAAAATTGCACTGCTATTGGAACAAGGGTATCTCCACCATTAATAGGGTTTTCCTGGTAAATGTTTCCCTAAATCCCATGCATTGTTTGCTTGGCATCATGGAGGAAATTGTCCAAGATGAGACGACCAGATTAGTTGTATCCGGGGCATTGTTCCAGGCCAGGAAAGTTATTCTTCTAAATTGGAAATCGGCAAACCCCCCAACAGTTAAATCCTGGGTGACTCATATGGGTAACATGCTAAGACTGGAAAGATATAGATATAGGGCGATTGAACAATTTGAGAAACTCTGGTCCCCCTGGCTTAATGTCCCTGGTTTATCACTCACGGAACTTGTTATGATGAGAATCCTCCAGGGTCCTGGGGGTTACTGTGAAGTGAAAACTCATGCCGATTATGTTTCCATTTATTCTATGTATTGAGGAACAATTAATGTCTGTCTCGGGGGGGGGGGGATAGGGGGAAAGATTGTGATCTGTATTGTAATATATATGTTTTTTGACAGCTTGTAAAAGAAACCACTTATGTAAAATTTACCATAAATTTTATGGTACAATGGCTATGTGTACTTGGTTTACTTGTACTTTTTTCAATAACAACCTTTCCTGATTAAAAAAAATATCTATCCACTGCTGACCCGATTTAGGGACAAAATCAATGTATGGCACAAATGTTGTCAGGCAAAACTAATTTACTTAAAATGATATTAGTGGCACAGCTTAAATACTTTCTTCATAACGCGCCCGCAGTGATCCCATTAAAACTTTTCAGAGTAGTGAACTCGTTGTTTAGGTTGCCATTGTGGAATACCGGCCCCCCTAGGATAAAACTGGAACAGCTGCAAAACTCTAAAGACAGAAGAGGATTGGCGCTACCTAATCCTTGGCTCTATTACATTGCAGCCCAGCTGCAGCATTTGGTTGGTGCCATGTCTCCGGGCCTATCTGGCTCATCGGCCTGCCTTATGCTGGTTGGCACTGGCGCGACCTCTGTTCCAGAGGGATTGGAGACACAGCTGTTACAGAAATCGAACAAACAAATGCCCATCTTAGCACTTGTTCAAAAAATATGGAACAAAAGCAGACAAATGCAGCGAGTGATGGGATTCACGGAGTATAGTCCCATATGGGATAACCATACCTATATAGAGCTGGCTAAACTAGAAGAGGGGCCCAGGTGGCGCACTTTTGGAGTGGTGCATATGTCCCAAATCTTCAACAATGGGACACTGTTGTCTTTTGCTGAACTACAAGACAGTTTTTCACTACCAAGCACTATACTATATCCCTATATCCAATTGAGACATACAGTCAGGTCACAGGGTGATTCGGGGGAGTGGGTACTTTCACCTAACCCGATCTTTCATTTACTCCATTCCAGCACAGAAACAAAGGGCATACACTCCCAATGCTATCACATGCTACTACAGGAATGTTTAAAAGCCTACCCAACTACAGTAACGGCCCAATGGGAAAAATACTTAGACCCCCTAATGGGAGAACAATGGGAGGAATCAGTTCAGGCCATTACTTCATGCTCCTTAAATGTATCTCAGAAAGTCTCCCAACTGTACATTATTCTTAGAGTATGACAAAGGACCAGTATGAAATTGAAGCAAGAAAATTACCGGCATCAGCGCTATCAATGTAACACAATAATAAATCTATATATAAAATATAAATTAATATAAGAATCAATATAAAAGGCTAGCTGCCACTTTAAATCTCAGAAAAACATAAAACCTTCACCTCACATATTCAGATGAAGTGATGACGAAACGCGTCATGCGCGACCACGCGGTTGTCAGTCTACGATCAGCTGGGACGCTCCGTACCTGGGATCACCGCTGCAACTGTGAGGAGCGGTGAGACGGTTGAGTCCGAGTTTGATTTATTCCTATTATGAGTTTTTATTCGTTGATTCTGTAAGTGTACATCTGAAAGGGGGGGTTGTGTATGTTTATTGTGCTCAATAAAAATCGTTGGTTTATGCACTATGTGAGCGCATTTGTTTTAAGGAACAGCTGTACACCACTTAAGGGAGCTGATTTATATGGTTACAACAGGCCTGGGATCTAAGCCGTAGTAAGAGGAGGAGAAGTGAGGGGTGCTACGAGGTTGTGGCTTATGCTTATTGATTCCATCCCTTCGGTGAGTCTTCCCACATAGGGGGGATCCACCTCCCGAGTTTTATTACACGGTGTGGTGGTGGCGAAGTTTTTGTGAAACAGTTCCGGCCCCTTTCTGGATATTAATTGCACTCTTTGGATCAATAAGACTGTGGTTGATGGACTATTAATTTTATTAGCGCCGCTTGCACTTTATATATTTCTATGTTTACATTGAATATGTGAGGTGAAGGTTTTATATTCTTAGAGTATACTACACCCCAGTAAAACTTCACAGGATGGGTAAACTGGCAGACCCCTTGTGTAACAGGTGCAGGCGTGACCCGGGAGATCTTATACACTTAATCTGGCCTTGCCCAAAGCTCCACAGATATTGGGAGGGGGTTCTCTTGATACTTAACCGGGTGTTCCAGACAACCGTACCTCTGGACCCAATATGTTGTGTACTGGGCATTTTGGAGGAGGCGGTCCCTGAAGAGTCAGTTAGGATTGCCTTTTCCCGGGCCTTATTCCAAGGAAGGCTATTCTTATGGGTTGGAAATCAGCTACCATTTAAGACTTGAATAGATCATATGGGTAACACTCTTATTATGGAAAGGTATATATATCAACATCGAGGAAGTCCAGGCAAGTTTTAAACACTATGGTCCCCATGGTTAGACACAATAGCCATAAGTCCTAGGGAGATTGTCATGTCTAGAATCCTCCGCTGAGAAAAAATGTAATAATTGTTTGGGTTGCGAACCTGTGATGTCCAACTACCTAAAGACCTCGCCGGAAATGCCTCTTTAAAGCAAGAAAAAAGTATGCTATTAATTGATGGGTAAAAAGGGAAATGAAGTGTTTATACCTACGAGTGAGATTTAGTGATGTATGTACACTGGAAACATTTTGTATTTTTCCTTTCAATAAAAATACTTTATGATTAAGAAAAAAAATTACCCCAATCTTGTTAGTGAACTCGGTAATTATCTCAATCTTGTTAGTGATCTCGTTAATTATCTCAATCTCGTTAGTGATATTGATTTTGTTACCAATCTCATTAGTGGTCACACTAGGTGGAACACATACAGTATCTCACAAAAGTGAGTACATCCCTCACATTGTTATAAATACTTTATTATATCTTTTCATGTGACAACACTGAAGAAATGACACTTTGCTACAATGTAAAGTAGTGAGTGTACAGCTTGTATAACACTGTAAATTTGCTGTCCACTCAAAATAACTCAACGCACAGCCATTGATGTCTAAACCGCTGGCAACAAAAGTGAGTACACCCCTAAATGAAAATGTCCAAACTGGGCACAGAGTGTCAATATTTCATGGCCACCATTATTTTCCAGCATGTCCTTAACCCTCTTGGGCATGGAATTCAGCAGAAATTCACAGGTTGCCACTGGAGTCCTCTTCCACTCCTCCATGACGACATCACGGAGCTGGTGGATGTTAGAGACCTTTCGCTCCTCCACCTTGTTTGAGGATGCACCACAGATGCTCAATAGGGTTTAGGAATGAAGACATACTTGGCCAGTCTATCGACTTTATCCTTAGCTTCTTTAGCAAGGTAGTGGTCATCTTTGAGGTGTGTTTGGAGTCCTTATTATGAGCTCTGCGGCTCAGTCTCCGAAGGGAGGGGATCATGCTCTGCTTCAGTATGTCACAGTACATGTTGGCATTCATGATTCCCTCAAGGAACTGTAGCTCCCCAGTGCCGGCAGCACTCATGGAGCCCCAGACCATGACACTCCCAACACCATGCTTGACTGTAGGCAAGACACACTTGTCTTTGTACTCCTCACCTGGTTGCCCCACACACGCTTGACACCATCTGAACCAAATAAGTTTATCTTGGTCTCATCAGACCACAGGACATGGTTCCAGTAATACATGTCCTTAGTGTGCTTGTCTTCAGCAAACTGTTTGCATGCTTTCTTGTGCATCATCTTTAGAAGAGGCTTCCTTCTGGGACGGCAGCCATGCAGACCAATTTGATGCAGTGTGTGGCATATGGTCTGAGCACTGACAGGCTGACCCCCACCCCTTCAACCTCCACAGCAATGCTGGCAGCACTCATACGTCTGTTTCCCAAAGACAACCTCTGGATATGACGCTGGGCACGTGCACTCAACTTTTTTGGTCGACCATGGCAAGGCCTGTTCTGAGTGGAACCTGTCCTGTATGGTCTTGGCCACTCAGAGAGTTCTTTGCCATGAGGTGCCATGTTGAACTTCCAGTGATCAGTATGAGAGAGCGATAACACCAAATTTAACACACCTGCTCCCCATTCACACCCGAGACCTTGTAACACTAATGAGCCACATGACACCGGGTAGGTAAAACTGGCTAATTGGGCCCAATTTGGACATTTTCACTCAGGGGAGTACACACTTGTGTTGCCAGCGGATTAGACATTAATGGCTGTGTGTTGAGTTATTTTTAGGGGACAGCAAATTTACACTGTTATACAAGCTTTACACTCACTACTTTACATTGTAGTAAAGTGTCATTTATTTAGTGTTGTCACATGAAAATATATAATAAAATATTTACAAAAATGTGAGGGGTGTACTCACTTTTGTGAGATACCGTATACACACACACATACATACACACACACACACACATTGTTAGCTGCGTTTTTGAAAAGCGTTTATGGGCATATTTTGCCTTTTTTTTTTTTTACTAACAACACTCCCTATAATGTAATAACATCTAAAACCGCCAAACGCGACTAACAGCTTGTTACAGCCTTTAGCAGCGTTTAGGGGCATTTTTCATTTTTACAGCTCAACAACCTCTGCTCCTGGACAGACAGGCTATCAATTTTTTTCTACTGTCCCTAAATGCTTATGCCTCTAAACGTCTCTGGTGGTTTACGTGTGCATGGACACATAGGCTAACATGGAGGGGCATTTAGAGCCAGTTAAAAAAAACGTCAGACGCCCCTAACAGCAGCTGTAAAAACGTCCTGTGTGCACGAGCCCTAAATATTGCTTAGAAAGTAGATGTATAAGTGCACAAGGAAAGAGCTGCCTGGCTATCAAATTGTAAATCTTGCATTTTGAGTTGGTGTGTGTCAACGAAGTGGGCCGCGCTCTGGCACAATCTGTCACCCACCACATGCACTGGAGACAGCGGATGACTGATCACTACACCAGTCGGCTGCCAGTGTCATGTGATCGCTGTGACCAATCACAGCAGACCACATGACAGTTGTAAGCAATTAATGGATTCCTTTCATTCCATTCATTTTATACAAGTGTGTTGCTAGCTGTGATTGGTTACAGTGATCACATGGTACAAACAGGTCCAATCACAGCTAATGACAACAATAGACAGTGTCTACACACTGTCATTCAGAAAAAATATTTGGTTATAGCAGTAAAAAATATATATATATATATTTTTTTTACATATGGTCACCAGTCAGTGTCCCTGGTCACTGCCACACCAGTTATATGATGACGCTGTACTGCACCGGTGACAGTATGTAAATAAAATATATATATATTTTCATTAAAAAAAGTGACAAAAAATTACAATTTCAAAATATGCACCACGCCTCTTACTAAATACCTCAGACTGTCTACTTTTCAAAAAGGTAATTTGGGGGATATTTGTACTGTCCTGATGTTTTCGGGCCTCAATAAATTATATAGGCCATCACTACATCAGGATGATCAATTTTCAGATATACAGTATCTCACAAAAGTGAGTACACCCCTCACATTTTTGTAAATATTTTATTATATCTTTTCATGTGACAACACTGAAGAAATGACACAATGTAAAGTAGTGAGTGTACAGCTTGTATAACAGTGTAAATTTACTGTCCCCTCAAAATAACTCAACACTCAGCCATTAATATCTAAACCACTGGCAACAGAAGTAAGTACACACCTAAGAGAAAATGTCCAAATTGGGCCCAATTAGCCGTTTTCCCTCCCCGGTGTCATGTGACTCATTAGTGTTACAAGGTCTTAGGTGTGAATGGGGAGCAAGTGTGTTAAATTTGGTATTATCGCTCTCACTCTCTCGTACTGGCCACCGGAAGTTCAGCATGGCACCTCATGGCAAAGAACTCTCTGAGGATCTGAAAAAAAGAATTGTTGCTCTACATAAAGATGGCCTAGGCCCTAGGCTATAAGAAGATTGCCAAGGCCCTGAAACTGAGCTGCAGCATGGTGGCCAAGACCATACAGCAGTTTAACAGAACAGGTTACACTCAGAACAGGCCTTGCCATGGTCGACCAAAGAAGTTGAGTGTACGTGCTCAGCATCATATCCAGAGGTTGTCTTTGGAAAATAGATGTATGAGTGCTGCCAGCATTGCTGTAGAGGTTGAAATGGTGGGGGGTCAGCCTGTCAGTACCCAGACCATCCGCACACTGCATCAAATTGGTCTCCATGGCTGTTGTCCAAGAAGGAAGCCTCTTCTAAAAATGATGCACAAGAAAGCCTGTAAAAAGTTTGCTGAAGACAAGCAGACTAAGGCTGGATTCACACCTGTCCGGTGCAAATTCCAGCCTGTCTGCTGCCGGGAAGGGGCGGAGCCGCACACATTTTTTGTGCAATGCGGAGTGCGATTGCACCGCACATATGTGAACCGGACACATTGAAAACAATGTGTTTTCAAGTGTCCTGCGAATTGGATGCGGTTTAAGCCGCATCCAATTCGCATAGGTGTGAACCCAGCCTTAGGGCATGGATTACTGGAACCATGTCCTGTGCTCTGATGAGACCAAGATAAACTTATTTGGTTTAGATGGTGTCAAGCGTGTGTGGCGGCAACCAGGTGAAAAGTACAAAGACAAGTGTGTCATGCCTACAGTCAAGCATGGTGGTGGGAGTGTCATGGTCTGGGGCTGCATGAGTGCTGCCGGCACTGTGGAGCTACAGTTCATTGAGGGAACCATGAATGCCAACATGTACTGTGACATACTGAAGCAGAGCATGACCCCCCTTCAGAGACTGGGCTGCAGGGCAGTAGTCCAACAGGATAACGACCCCAAACACTAGTCCTAGACGACCACTGCCTTGCTAAAGAAGCTGAGGGTAAAGGTGATGGACTGGCCCAAGCATGTCTGCAGACCTAAACCCTATTGAGCATCTGTGGGGCATCCTTAAATGGAAGGTGGAGGAGCGCAAGGTCTCTAACATCAACCAGCTCTGTGATGTCGTCATGGAGTAGTGGAAGGGGACTCCAGTGGCAACCTGTGAAGCTCTGGTGAACTCCATGTCCAAGAGGGTTAAGGCAGTGCTGGAAACTAATGGTGGCCACACTAAATATTAACACTTTGGACCCAATTTGGACATTTTAACTTAGGGGTGTACTCCCTTTTGTTGCCAGCAGTTTAAACATTAATGGCCATGTGTTGTGTTATTTTGAGAGGACGGCAAATTTACACTGTTATACAAGCTGTACACTCACTACATTACAGTGTAGCAAAGTGGCATTTCTTCAGTGTTGTCACATGAAAAGATATAATAAAATATTTACAAAAATGTCAGGGGTGTACTCACTTTTGTAAGATACTGTATATACCATAGCTTGTAGATGCTATAACTTTAATACAGACTAGATAATAAACACTGATTTTGGTTATTTCACCAAAGAAATGTAGCAGAATACAATTTGGCCTAAATTTATGGAGAAAGATTATTTATTTGCAAAGTTTTATAACAGAAACATTGAAAAACACATTTTTTTTTCAAAATGTTTGGCTTTTTTTTTGTTTTTTTGCACAAAAAATAAAAAACCCAGTGGTGATTAACCACTTCAATACAGGACACTTACTTCCCAGACCCATTTTCAGTGCTCTCACACTTTGAATGACAATTACTCAGTCGTGCAAAACTGCACCCAAACAAAAATTTTATATTTTTTTCACACAAATAGAGCTTTCTTTTGATGACATTTAATCACCTCTGGGTTTTTTATTTTTTGCAACATAAGTGAAAAAAGAGCGAAATCTTTCAAAAAAAAAAACCACTTTTTTTAGTTTCTATGATAACATTTTGCAGATAAGTCATTATTGTTCATAATTTTGGACCATAGCCTATACTGCTACCTATCTTTGATAGAAATAACACATATAAGTGTATATTATTTGGTCTGTGTGAAAGTTATAGAGTCTACAAGCTATGGTGCCAATTATTGAAAATTGATCACACCTGATGCACTGATGGCCTATCTCATTTCTTGAGGCACTGAAATGTCAGGAAAGTACAAATACCCCCCCCCCCCCATGACCCCTTTTTCAAAAGTAGACAGTCCGAGGTATTTAGTAAGAGGCATGGCGAGTTTTTTGAAGGTGTAATTTTTTTCCCACAATTTTTGGGAAAATGAAGAAATTATTATTATTTTTTTTACACAAAATTGTCATAACAAGTAGTCATTTCATACGCACAGCATATGCATACTTCCAACTACACCCCAAAATACATTCTGCTATATTATATGTGAATATACACAATAAAGATAGTT
>BLSH010024490.1:1517120-1530770 GCA_018402905.1 Glandirana rugosa | reverse complement strand
AGAGTAGTGTTCACGTAGATATTGTTAATACAAGAATTTATATGTAAGAAAGAAGACCGTGAGTTAAAAGAGAAAAAAGACCGTCTTTAATATTTTACCCCTATACGTAAGGGGGGGATATGATCATCATGTATAAATACATAACTGGTCTATATTTGAACTTGGTGCAAAAAAAAAGCTGAATGCATATCCACATTTTATAATTTCTGCCAGAAAAAAGAGAAAATTGAGTGCCAGAAGAAAGAATGTATATTTAAGAACACAATTGTTATAGATGCACTTGTGATGAAAGATGCCGCAATTTTCCTGTGTGTCTCATATTTTAGATAGAAATGTTGCTAAAGTGAAAACTTAAAGCAGTAGTAAACCGCAGCTTATGAAAAAATCCCTTGCAAGGCAGTGTCATAATGTGCTAGTGTGCTAAGTTAAAGTTAAAAGTGCATAATGTGCTAGTGTGCTAAGTTAAAACTAAGCCCAGGACTTTCACTCTCACCTGGTCTTCCTTCTGGGTTTGCGGCCTCCGACTACATGAGTGGCAGGGGCAGCAATGAAGTTACTCCCGTGCATGATGGCGGGAGCCATCATTTACGGCACAAGTTCTGAAGGCCTGGCATGGTATGCTGGAACTTCAGAGCACATGCACCGGTGACATCACCGGCTGCATGCAGTATGAATATCTCGTAAACAGTGCAAGTTTAGGAGATATACACTGTACCTACAGGTAAGCCTTATTATAGGCTTTCCTGTAGGTACAAGTCAAAAAAGTGAGTTTACTACCACTGTAAGGGCCCATTCACACCAACTGTGGTGTAAAAGCGGCGCTGCCATCTGCAGACACGTGTGGTTACCATACGTTTTTAATGGCATCCCCCATGAATCTCGCAGATGTGTGTGTAATTGTGGCCACCAAATCGCATTGTACTGCACTACCATACAGTTTGGTGAGCCACTATTTTAAAAGTCACGCCAGACACTTCTAAGGGAACACTATTTATTGGTTGACACAAGTAAAAAGGTCAAAACATGTTCACCTTTTTGGGTCAGCTGCAAAACAGTTTATAGTGTATGACAGGAAAGAATGCTTTATCCCATCAGATGAGAGTTTAAGGCCCATTTCACACGGGCTTTCTGATCAGGTCCGCATGTCAGTTTTTCAGGTGGACCTGTTCGGACCCTCCACTCACCTCTATGGACCACCGGATGTCAGCGATGACATGTCTACTGACACCCGCTGCTATCTGATCCGATCCTGTCTGCCAAATCCAGATAAATGTAGACCCTATTTTACATCCGTCTGGTGGATCAGATGAAAACGGACAGGCGGTCCCTTTTCATCCAATCTCCCCATAGAGGAGAGCGGGATTCTGATCCGTCTCAGCACAGTGAGCGGAGATGGACCTGTCATCCGCCTGCTCAGCGGGGATCAGCAGATTGATCCCCCACTGAGCAAGCAGAGTCTGTCAAACGAACAAGTCTGTGTGAAAGGTTTCTCTAGGAAAGTATACTGTATGTAGCCACAGAGAAACCTTGATACCCACATTCTTGGTTGCCATACAGTATAACGGTGTTATGCAGCTGACCTATAAGGTGAGGATGTCTTGACTCTCATACTTGTGTCAACTGACAAACAGTGTACCCTTAAAAGTGCCCTCTCTTTGCACATTTTTACAGAGCTGATGAGACCACATGATGTTACTTAGGAGATGCTGCTCCATTATCTGTGATTGCATACAGCTCTAGTGGAATTCGTTCTGGCTACAAAAGTTAATTTCTTCCATGAAATGTGGGGTATGTTTCAGGTTTTAAGATTCAGTAGAATATCCAGCATTCCCCTGCCTTACCCATTATTAACTTGCCTAGTTTTTAGGGTCACACTTCCATACATTCCTACACAAGATCGGGCAAGGGGAACACAACAGCATTATGGAGACTTCCATTGGTGAATGACATGCAGAGCGGGAAAGTCAGAACTTCTAATCTGCATACATGTAGTCAGTAATATAGGCAACTAGTTTATTCAGAAGAGATCAGCAATGGCTGCCACTATACTTCCTCACTACAGCATTTGTGGTGTTCAAGATAGCAATAAATTGTATTAGAGGTGGAGTGACATGCTCTGTGCTGGAGTTTCCGAGGTATATATAATAACAGTGACTCACCCAACCTGCCAGCGGTTGACCAAGATACATCTACCTTGTAACCATCTCTCCTACTAGAGAGGGGCACACAAAAAATAAAAAGGGTAATTGTATTTAGCTGAGATGTGAGGACATTAATAGCCACAATGTTCACCCCTGAGGGGTTGTAGAGTCCTGAGATAGAAAAAGAGATGTAAGAAGTAACAGAAATGCTATCATCCTTTATTCTGCTTGATGTTTCCATCTGTTCAGCACTTTGCTCTTAGTTCGCTTCATGTGAAATATCATCTTTGCCATTTCATCTGAAAATGACTGAAATATAAAATGAATAATGAAACATTTTAGTAAAAAAAAAAAACTTTTCCTGGACTGGAGTCTATCAATTAATATACATTGTATTGGGCCAAAACATTCCTAAAAATTTACATGAAGGTTTACTCAACTTTAAACCGAGGTGTACTGTTAATCAATTCAGACTCATACCTTTCATTTTTATGTTAGCCAAACAAGCTCTGGCCAAAGTCTGGTGGTTGCTCAAGTTTAAACCAGAAAATGGCATTGTATTTAATAAATTAATAACTGGCAACTGCATTTCATGACAAGGCTAAGAAATCTAGAAATATTTGGTCGGTCCTTCCCTTATCCACACCCTATTCTATCCCTTCCTTTCCCCCTCTTTCTCATTCTCTTCTATCTTATGCCTGGTAATTCGGGTGAATTGTAAACAGAGGTGTAAATGGAGGATCCTAGCTATTGTGGATCTCAAATCATAATTATATTGTATTATTTCTGCCCTAAGGTTGGATCAACTTTGTATGTCGAAGAGAGCTTCATAACTCTGATCCTATTTGTGTTTAAATCAATTAATGTTAGATCTTTTCAATAAAAACCTATTGAATCTAAAAAAAAATCTTTATTATGGAATACATTAAGCTGCATTATAGTTAGGTAGTTTGCACTTGGCACTGGGTTGATTTCCTACCAGTGGCAAACTATGTCTGCACTTAGCATGGTTTTAATTTTACTGAGGGGGTGCTGTGGTCTCTGCCCACAGTCTATAATATAACATATTAGTAGGTTAATCTGCCATCACCCACTGGCCTTATGTGTGGTTTGACCATTGCAGTGCCATAAAATTTTCTCTAGGGAAGAGACTAATGTGGAAAGACTGATGTGATTTGTGTGTGTGAATTGCTGCAGAGTTTGTCAGCCCTGCATGTATAGATAAAATCAAAAGTAGATCTGCTGCATACAGCAACCAATCATATATCTATTATCATTTTAAGTGCAGTTCAAAGAATAAAGGTTAGCATCTGATTGATTGGACGCTGCTTTTATACACCAGTCCCAATTTGTCTTCAACAAATGCAGATATTCACATATATAAAGTAAATATGTCATCATATGAAGACTGTCCTGACCTCCTGCTGAAAAACGTTGCCTGACTGTGTTGCTGACACAACGGCTTCAATACTTAATGAGTCACTGACCTGGAACAAGTATGCAGATCAGGAAGGTTAGAGAACATTCAGAAGTGCTCATCTGCATATTGTGTTTCTGCATACTTGTTCCAAGTCTGCACTGAATTGAAAAGAAATGGTGAGCAAGACAACCAGTAATCTAAAAATTTCAAAACTATATAAACTGGTGTGCTTCAAAGTGATGTTGCTGAATGGTCTTCAGCTTCTTCCTGCCTTCCCTGAGACCAGATCTGCTAATACTACTTTCCAATGTATGACCCGGCTTACTCTCTGGACCTTGCCTTGGCTTTAACTTATGACCTGCTTGGCTGCTACTGACCTCAGCTTGCTTACTGGACCCTCCTGATTTTGTAACACACTAGTCCTGGACTTTGCTTGCCTGCTGATTCTGTGACCATGCTATGAGCCAACATTGGCTTGTTCTTTGGACTCTTCTACTGTACCCTGTTCTGGTACCATGATTTTTCTATGTCCAATTCCTGTCCAGAGATCTGCAGCTTCCAGCTCCACTCAACTAGCTACAGGACAGATCCTGTCCAGCCTGCAAACCTTGGCACTTGGGCCACTCTGTGCCATCATGCTCTCTGTCTCCCTCTAGTGTAGGACAGGAGGTGCAAGAGGAGGCCCCTAAACTACTCAGTCTCCATCAGGTATGTGATACCTGTCCCCCTCCTTATCTACGTGCTATTGAAATTTTAAAACGAGACCATTCCGTTTTCATTACATACCTAATTTTACACCCAGTGATATAATTGCTTAGTCTCTGTGCTTCTCTATGCAATGCAGACAGGTCATAATTGGTGGGAGGGGTGACGGGGTGCTGTATATAGCTTCCTGAAAGAATCACAGCACCCTACCGCTGTACTCCTCATAAGAGTAAGCAGTTGGCTGTCTTTTTGGAGGAGTTATGCAAATATCAAAATGACTTGTCCAGTGGATGTACTTTGGTGGTCAGTAGGAATAATTCAGCCCTTACAGTGGTGGTCAAAATGACACTGTTACAGACAGCTGAAAAGATAATTGGGTCATGGCGCTGATTTTGCCAGTAAGCGTAGGCCGCGGAACTATGCAGGCACCATCAGATGGGAGGTCAAACAGCCACAGCAAAAGGAAACCTTAACAGCCTCTGGGAGAACTCTAGGGTCCACAGTACTCTGGATGAAAATGGCTGGGTTAGATGATACTGGGCCTCCTCCAGCCAGGAAATAAGGCAGGTTTCATCTGACTTGATGCAGCTTTCTAATGCACACGGTACAGTGAAATCAGAGTAAGCTATTTTTTTTACAGGGCAGCAGCCTGTACAATCGTGCAAGACTGAAGACAAGGTTGGAGTTTAGCTTTAAGAAGCAATGGCTTAAAAGAATCTTTAATGCAACTAGGAGCAACATGTTTTGTGTGATCAATTATTTACCTTGAAAGAAGGATCTTTGCTCCCTTCATGTGAACCTGCTGCATAGATGCAGACTTGTACAAGATAATGGAATATGTGGCCCACTGTTCACAAACACAAGTACCTGCGCATTACCTACTAGTAACAGAGTACTCAGCCGATTCAGATATCTGCCGCAGCACCCCATAACACAGAGGCTGCAACCTTATCCCTTCTCACACCTCACTGCCATCAGCAATGCTACATAAGCTAAACAAATAACGAAAAGTAGGATGGAGCAACCTGGGTTTTGGTGCTACATGAAATATTTGAAGAATCATCATGCACTTGCTTTAGAAGACGCTGGAAGGAGTTCATCTGGGGTGTTTTTTCTCTTGTATTTCTTGACTCTTATCTATGCATAATCCAACCTGTTACTACAACCGCTTTTAATATTTTTTTGGGGGGGGTTTTTTACTTCAATTTTTTTGTCACATACCACTGCTATCTCGTTATCCAAATATCGCAACCATAAATCTGTGCAATCCTTCCTGACCTTGCCTTCTACATTGACCACGAACCTGTGCCATCTACACTAATTCTAGATGGTGACCAATTCAAGAACATGTCATCTATGATGAAGCTAGCTGCTTAGGTTGTTAACCAACAAGTGGTAACCTTTCCTAGAACACGTGTCATCTGTGCTAATTTGTGCTTCTAACCTAAACAAGGCCTTGGGCCATCAGTACTGACTCTCACTTTTGACCTGGCCAAGACCCAAGACTACTCAGTGCATTCTTTGCTTTTGTTTCATTTAGTATGTATGCATACAGACATTCATCAGGTATGACTGTTTTAGAGGTGCAAGGGTTGCCACCCAGCCAAGTCAGTGTTGCCATATTAAGCTGTGAGGAAGGTCAATGCAGTGCAATACATATGGATTACCAGACAGAAAGGGAAAGTTATGTGTATGTAGGATATGTATGAGGTGAAATTGGAAAATAACCTTATTTTCTACAGATTATAGACTAGGAAACCACTTAAACTGTTTTATCCTGATTCCCATGCCATACACATTCCTATGTGTACCCCACATTAATAATAACAGAATCCATCTACCTTACTTCAGATATGTTTGCAGAAAGAAAAAAAATTGCCTTTGGCTATCAAATTATATATTTTGCTGCATGTACCATGGCATTTACTAACTCAAACCATACCTATTGTCAATTCATTTTTGAATCACCCCACTTACTTTCAGTACAGGAGCTTCTTTGGTGCTGTCTACATTGTTCTTTGATGATTCTTCCTAAAAATAAAGATATTCACATGAATTTGCATAGCACCCTAAGGAATTATACAAATGAGAGTACACTTACATAACACTATTTCAGGGATGTTATTATAAATTTCAAGGCCTACTGCAAGAGGTGACAGAGATCTAGAAAATGCAGCGATTTAACTTAATGTAACATAATCGTGTAATGATGCAATACAACATATGACAAATAATCTGATTACGCATGACACCATATAATATTATTTGATTTTGTATAAAGCATTGGTGTCATTGGATACTATGAGACTGTACCATATTTGCATACATTACCAATTCTAGGGCCTCAGAATCATTATATTGGTTTTGAACCCTAGAGAAAGTCTTATAAGTGCCTGGTGGTCCTACACTATATTACCAAAAGTAATGGGATGGCTGCCTTTACACGCACATGAACTTTAATAGCATCCCAGTCTTAATCCATAGGGTTCAATATTGAGTTGGCCCATCAATTGCAGCTATAACAGTGTCATGTTTCACATGCTTTGTGATATGCCTTTACATGTTATATGTATTTTCTGTCCCTGGTTCCTCCCCTTCATGTAGCTCAGATTTATCCTGTATAGTTAGCTCCACCCTTTGTTCATTCTTCCCAGTAATGCATCTCAGCCACATGTGTCATGGAGTAGATCACATTATGATCTTTGACCTATTCGATGTTAATTTTTGTAAGATCCTCACAGTTTATTAAACTACACAGGAACTTCAAGGTGTCGTCTCAACCCAACTAACTGTAAGTTACAGAGATCACACTTTCAATGCTTAGATTTGAGAGGCAGAATAGTCACAAGATCGTTAGAAAGATCAGTGAAATGTCTTTCATAGAGTCCTTGCTATCTCTGGTACACAGTGAGATCTTATATGGACACTGGAAATAGCAGCTACAGACAGTGCAGCCATTACTACACAAGCCTGTATGTGCCTGCAAGCAAGTCTCTATATTCATCATTCATCAGCCACAGGACAATATTACTGCTGTGAATGTTCATACAACTGTGCCATACAAACAGTTTATACACTGCCTCTGTATGCGTTAAATCTTATAAGAAAGTCAAAGTAAACCTTTCTGCACTGTAGCCTAGGAAACCTGAGCTAAGGCACTGCAAACTGATACATGTATCTGCTGCTGGAATACATGTATCTGCTGCTGCTGCTTACTATAAACCCCTCTCCTTGTTAACAAGATGGTTCAGCAAGACAATATTCAATCTGGGGGAACTAATACACAACCAGAATCAGAACTCCTTCCAGATCAGAAATTAAACCCAGAATCAAACAAAAGAGAAACATGCCTAACAAAACCAACCTGGAAAGTGCAAGAGAATCTTAAAGCTGCTGTCTAAAGACTTATGGTCTAATACTGTTAAATGCACATCTGCTCTCTCCCAACAATCTCATGAGCCATTACAACTAAAGGGAGCTATCAAGTCATTGAATGTTGTTTATGAGTTATCAAAGACTGCGTGTTAAATATACTGATCTCTTAAAGCGGTACAACACTCAAGGGTCATTGGAAGAATTAAAGGGATTTGCGGAGCTCAATCTTGAAAGAGACAATTTAGTGGTGCAAACAAAGACAGGCAAAAGTGAGAATAACACAGCTACTAGATGCTCCACAAGATCTTCCAAATCCCTACAATCAAGATCTTCTACACTCAGTCAACAACTCATAAAAGCAGATTCTGAAGCTTCTAAAATTCAGGCAGCTTTCGTCCAAAAGAAAGCAGAAATTGAAGCTACACGCCAGAAAGCAGAGATTGAGGCCAAAGCTGCACGCCTGGAAGCTGAAGCTGCACACCAGAAAGCAGAGATGGAAGTGGAAGCCACACGCCTGGAAGCTCAAGCTGCACACCACAAAGCAGAGATGGAAGCTGAAGCTGTACGCCAGAAAGCAGAGAAGGAAGCTGAAGCCGCATCCCAGAAAGCAGAAATGGACGTTTTGGAAAAACAAAGTGAGCATGCCACAGCCATGGCAAGGTTAAGGGTCTTGGAACAAGCCGCTAGTGAAAGCAAAAGAGACAACAGTTGCAGACACTCAGTTGTATCTTATGCCTCAGCTTCCTTACATACCTCTCCAGAAAGTCAGCTCCCTGTCACAGCAGCCAAAGCTCTCAATCAAACTCTCTTCTCTGCACCTACTGTACCTCAAGACAATTTGCCTTCATATCTTTAAGTACATCAGACTGCAGCATCACAGCAAGCAGCAGACACTGGTATGCATATAATAGACTGTCTACCTTACTTTGGCACTAACTAAGTACCTCCTAGCAAGAGCACTACTACACAGCTGCAAACCAACATGTCAATGAACTTTAAGCCAGTTCCAGCATTGAATGCCTTAGCACCAACATATGTTCCCAAGTCACTCAACCTCAATGCACCAGCCATCACAACTAACTCTGTTCCACCTGCACTCATGCATTTAAAGTCTGAGAACATGGACATGTCGCAGTTTGCTAAATACATGCTCCACAGAGAGCTTACTAAGACAGGCCTCACCAAGTTTGATGACAAACATGAAAATTACAGAGGCTGGAAATCCACCGTTAAGGTCACAATGAGTGACCTAGACATCAATGCCACAGAGGAATTAGATCTGCTCATCAGATGGCTAGTTTCCAAGTCTACTGAACGCATCAAGAGGCTCAAAGCAGTTCATATTAACAACCCTGCTGCAGGCTTTAATGCTGCTTGGGACAGACTTGAATGTACCTTTGGCAGCCCAGAGGCCATTGAATATGCCTTATTTCAAAAGGTTGCAAAGCTTCCCAAAGATTTCTTCTAGAGACAATCTAAAGTTTCAAGAACTAAGCAATGTTCTATTAGAGCTTCAACTTGCTAAGGCTGACATCAACTTACTTGGTCTCAGTTACTTTGACACCCCTCGTGGCATCAACCCTATTGTTTTCAAGCTACCACATGGCATTCAAGAAAAATGGGCAGCGCTTGGAACAAAGTATAAGGAAAATCATCAAATTGCCTTTCCCCCTTTTACCTACTTCTGTGAGTTCATCAAAAGAATTGCAGACGCTAAGAATGACCCATGTTTCTCCTATGGTGAATGTAACCCTCTCAGTTCACCCTCTCCAAGACCTATGAACACACGCATGACACACAGAGACCATAGAGGTCCAGTATTAGTGAAGAGGACTAATGTTCTACCTGCACCTGCTACAGTTCTTGAAAAGACTGATCAAAACAAGAAAATTGAGAACCCAAATCACCAATGTCCGATACATAACAAACCACATCCACTTAAGAAATTTATCATCTTCAGAAAGAAAGCCCTACAAGAATGTAAGGCACTTTTGAAGAAATTTTTGGGTTTGCTTCAAATGCTGTGCCTCCACTGAACACTTTGCAAAGGACTGTAAAGCTATCATCAAATTTATAGAGTGTGACAATGATAAACACATGAACGCTCTTCATCAATATCCGCTCAGCTCTACTACGCTCACAAACAATCTTTCTGAAGCAAAGCAAGGCGGGGAGCGCACAGATCAAACAGCACCTTCCACCTCAGTGGTTCTCTACATGTACAGATGTCTGTGGTGAAGGACTCTGTCGCAAATCCTGTGCAAAAATATGCTTGGTTCCTGTATACCCCAAAGGTCAACCTGAAAAGGCCATAAGACTGTATACTATTCTGGATTATCAGAGTAACAGATCTCTTGCAAGAACACAGTTTTTGAAGATGCTCTACCTTATACCCTAAGCACTTGTGCCAGCACTACAGAAGTCTTAGGTAGGAGAGCCTATGGTCTTGTAGTTGCTCCTCTGAATGACAATGTGGAAATATCCTTACCCGCTATCACGGAGTGCAATCAGATTCCAAGCAACAAAGAGGACATCCCTACTCCTGAAGCTGCCTTTCACCATTCTCACTTGAAGGACATAGCCGACCAAATACCAGCCTTCAACAAAAGTGCTGATATCCTGCTGTTACTTGGACGAGACATCTTAAGGGTGAACAAAGTTTGTCATCAAATCAACAGTCCACACAATGCACCATATGCTCAGTGTCTGGATCTAGGCTGGGTCATCATAAGCAATGTCTGTCGAGACAAAGGCAGAAAGTCTTACTCAGTCTCTTCCTTTAAAACACACGTCCTGTTAAACAAATGGACTACTTCTTCTGCACAACGACCACATCAATATAATGTGAAAGAAAGGTGAAAAAGGTCCACAACGGCACATCATACAAGATGATAAGAAAGCTCTTAATTTCTGGGATGACAACATCGGCAACACAGTGTTCAAAGTAACCACTAAAGACAATGAGTTGGCAGCTACCATGGAAGACAAAGAATTCTTGAAAACCATGAGTAAAGAGTCCTACCAAGATGATTCCAACAGTTGGGTAGCACCTCTACCATTTTGTATCCCAAGAAAGAGACTACCAAACATGAACATGCAGAATCACGGTTTGTCTCTTTAAAGCGCAGCTTGAACTGGAAGACTGAGATGAAAAAGCACATTGTGGACTTTATGCAGATGGTGTTTGAGAGAGATCATGCCGAGCCCGCACCTCCTCTTAAGGAAGGAGACGAATGTTGGTACCTACCATGCTTTGGTGTCTACCATCCTTGCAAGCCTGATCAGATTGGGGTGGTCTTCGACTCAAGTGTTCGTCATGAAGGTGTCTCCCTCAATGACAATCTTCTCACTGGGCCTAATCTGAACAAAAATCTTATAGGAGTTTTACTTTGCTTCAGACAAGAGCCAGTTGCTGTTATGGCTGACATTCAGCAAATGTTCCAATGTTTCATTGTCCGTGAAGACTTTGAAGACTTCCTGGTTTTGGAACCCAAGCACTGATTACTAAAAGCAGCTTTTAAGTGTACTGTTGATTTTATATACAAATAAAATGTTTGGAAAACAGTACTGCGCTATTTTGGGTACTATTTCTTTCTACATATGGATGGTACGAAGGGGCTGGCTGGATAAGCAGAGGATAGCAACGAAGACACAGACCAAGGAAGCTACACAGTGGCTTACACTGTGAAGGCGGGACACCCCTTAGTGGGGACTTCTCTCTGGTAAGTGGATTTCCATGTGGGGATTATCAAAGCACATGCATGGCTTTCCACTGTGGAGGTTGAAGAGCACCAGTCATTTTATATGAACTCCTATGAATTGCTAATACGAGAAGGACTGTTTTTGATTTTTGATCAATTAATTTATTGATTCGTCCAGAGACATTTATTTATTTATTCATTCATTGTGAAGCACTTGTCTCAAAAGGAGGACTGTTTGCTGAAGAACAGTTATTCACTGGTTCACTGGTACACTGATATGGACATTTAAATGAGCACCGTGCACTTTAATGCACATTCACTTGATACATTGAAAAATAACAATACGTTTATGTTTATTTTATTATTTATTGTTTTGTAAGCGCTACAGGCGATCCCCGGCTTACAAAAAAGATAGGGACTGTAGGTTTGTTCATACGTTGAATTTGTTTGTAAGTTGGAACAGGTACATTTTTTATGTGTAGTTCCAGCCAAAAAAACTATTTTTAAGCATTTTGGATAGCATAGGGAAGGGGTAACACCCCTGTAATGTTTGTTTTGCTGTCTATGTTTCTGTTCAGAAGATGTCACCTCACTTCCTGTTCCAATAATAATTGGATTTTGAAAATTTTGGGTTGTTGTGGAAACAAACATTGGTGATAAAGCATCAGTGGAGACCCCTTTTTCCCATAATAACTCTTACAGGAGTGAATTTCCCTTCCTGGGGGAAGATTTCCTGTCACTTCCTGTTGCCTCCCTCCGTTTGTAAGTAGGAGTCGTTTGTAAGTCGGATGTTTGTAACTAGGGGACCGCCTGTATAGCAAGTTGTTTTTATATATGTAACACCGGTTATTCAAAAACACACATTTTAGCACAAATAATTGCAAGGAATTTTTAGATTATTTATGGTACATCACATTAATGAGCAGCACCAATCCTACTACTTTACACATATTCTATCATATATGTGTTCTCTCTTTTCAAAGTAATATGGATAATGCTATTTTCAAATTGTATACAAATCTCAAAAGATGAATTGATTATATTGTTTAAATAATGGTTTCTAATAGTATACAATCA
Source organism: Glandirana rugosa (assembly GCA_018402905.1). Lineage (NCBI taxonomy): Eukaryota > Metazoa > Chordata > Amphibia > Anura > Ranidae > Glandirana > Glandirana rugosa. The sequence goes on along the minus strand of BLSH010024490.1, from coordinate 1,518,351 downwards.
TTAGTTATGACTTTGTATAAATGGTACATGGACATAACATTAATTACAATGTATCCTCTAGTACCAATAGAATCCCCTGAAGAAGCTATCAGCGAAACGCATATCGATCCATTGGTGTTGACATTGTGAATCCGGTAGTTTGGCCTCCAGTCAGAAGGAACCTTCTCAGACTACATTGCTATCACTCTACAGGCCATCTATGTGGTTTTCTATGTTCACCCATTCCTATATATACATATGGGGTAGTGTACCAATAAGTCATGATTATTTACTCTATTATTACATGTTTTTAAATGTGATCTGATAAATTTTGATATTTTATTATAATGTGAGACCATTTTCTTTCCTATTGGGATTATAATGTCAGCCTCAAAAGTCCATTTTCTATTACTCCCTTTTTTTGCTGCACGTAAAGTAGAAATAAAAGTAACAAAAGAAGGTTCTGCACACCTCTACTTCAGGCCTATAAAGGAACTAGTACTTCTTTTGCCCAAAGAGGAAGAAAGTCTCACAAGTTACCAACTTGATTCAAAGATAGGTAAGAAGGATTGATGCATGTTGCTGCCTTCCCCTCTGAAGATGGATTTCCTTGTCACAGCCTGGACCTTCGAGACCAGCATATACAAGTATTATGTCAATGTTTGCATTGCATAGATTTTGAAGGGGGGCGTTATGTTTCACATGCTTTGTGATACAGTGCCTTGCGAAAGTATTCGGCCCCCTTGAACTTTGCGACATTTTGCCACATTTCAGGCTTCAAACATAAAGATATAAAACTCTAATTTTTTGTGAAGAATCAACAAGTGGGACACAATCATGAATTGGAACAAAATTTATTGGATATTTCAAACTTTTTTAACAAATAAAAAACTGAAAAATTGGGCGTGCAAAATTATTCAGCCCCTTTACTTTCAGTGCAGCAAACTCTCTCCAGAAGTTCAGTGAGGATCTCTGAATGATCCAATGTTGACCTCAATGACTAATGATGATAAATAGAATCCACCTTTGTGTAATCAAGTCTCTGTATAAATGCACCTGCACTGTGATAGTCTCAGAGGTCTGTTTAAAGCGCAGAGAGCATCATGAAGAACAAGGAACACACCAGGCAGGTCCGAGATACTGTTGTGGAGAAGTTTAAAGCCGGATTTGGATACAAAAAGATTTCCCAAGCTTTAAACATCCCAAGGAGCACTGTGCAAGCGATAATATTGAAATGGAATCAAAAAATAAA
>BLSH010024490.1:1496831-1516641 GCA_018402905.1 Glandirana rugosa | reverse complement strand
CAACCGAGTAGGAAACGTCGATATTGTCGAAGTTGAGAAGACCCTTCCGACAGGTTTTCCAAATCCATTTGTCTGAGCTAGATCTGCTGTGTAACTTATAGAACACTTCAAATTAGGTATTTGACACTCCTAGAATGTTGTTACTTATAGTCTATCCAGTTTTCTAGTATTACACTAGATGAGGTACTGTATACACCGACTCTACGTAATGACCCTTTTTAATTGTTTCCTACCTCGATTGATATGTCCTATTTAGACTCGATGACGTTCCCCTCCTTGATCCCTGTCTCTTATGTATATTGTAAATTTCAGTATTTGATTCTTCACAAAAAATTACAGTTTTATATCTTTATGTTTGAAGCCTGAAATGTGGCAAAAGGTCGCAAAGTTCAAGGGGGCCGAATACTTTCGCAAGGCACTGTATGACTTTAAATGTTATATGTATTCTCTGTCCCTAGTTCCTCCCCTTGCAGTAGCTCAGATTTATCCTGTATAGTTAGCTCCATCCTTTGTTAATTTTTCCCAGTAATGCATCTCAGCCACATATGTCATGGAGTAGATCACATTATGATCTTTTGACCTATCTGATATTCATTGTTGTAAGATCCTCACAGTTTATGGATTAAACTTCACAAGATATTCAATGTGTCGTCTAGATCGAGTCTGTTTACCTAAACCTTTTGGACAGCCTTCCCAGAAGAGTTGAAGCTGTTATAGCTGCAAAGGATGAGCCAACTCAATATTGATCCCTATGGACTAGGATGCCATTAAAGTTGATGTGTGTGTAAAGGCAGGCTTCCCAATACTTTTGGTAATATAGTGTATATTCCCTGCAGTCCTATAGAATTTTATACTAGTACTCACTCATTACTACCTACACACTAAAAGGACTTTGGTGTTCACTTCTACCATAAATTGTAAACTAGTACTGTAGTCAACAGCTCTCTTACACGATCAAAACATCTACAGAATGAAAATTGATTGTAAAAGTAAAGTAAACCTAGGAAAATCAAACAGAGCATATGCTGAAAAGACTACCTACAGCCAAAATCACACTTCAGAATGACAGTGAATCCAGAAATACTACACTAATCCATATGCATACCTTGCCTCTCAAGCCTCTCTATTTGTCAGTGTGATGGATGTCTTCACAACCAATAGGAAGACGCAGAAGAAGGGCACCATTAAGTCACGCATAGACAGAAGATCCAACAAATTTCAAGCAGATAGGTTGTATATCTAATACCTATGAGATCTGCCAGACACCACTGACAAACACTTCTTGGGGGAAATACGTTTGAACAGATTAGAAAACATTGCGTGGTTTCCTTTGTTTCCCTCAATATACAGCAGTACTGAAGGTGTTTGCCTGATACTCTCCCACCCCTTTCCATAGTCTAAAACACACAATTTGTGTTTATGTGGCAAGTTGACCATGCAGACATAAGACAGGTGGATTGTACCTGGTCATCTGTCATTGCTTTACCCTAGGTTCACACTTATGCGTTTTTTACCACGTTTTGCAGTTTGCAGAAATGCACTACAGTCCATTTAGCATGCTTTCCTATGGATGTAATTCACAGCTGTGCGTTTTGCGGTGTTGCGTTTTTTGGAAAGGGTCGGGGACTTTTTTTCTCACTGCAGTTTGCGTTTTGCATGCAATAAACTACAATGGAGCTGCACCAGAAACTGTTGTTTTTTTTTTATGCATTTTTGATGCGTCATACCACGATTTTGCTGTGATTTGAATTTTTAAATTTACCTAGCAACAAATCCCCCCCCCCCCAAAAAAATTGCGACAAAATCAAGGGAAAGAAACGCGATAAAAACCAGGAAGAAAAACGCAGAAAGTGCAGCCGCATAGGTGTGAACCTAGACTTAATGTCCATAGCAAACTTTAGTCTGTAAGCTTTATTATATCTGTCACTGTCAGCGTTTATTATCACTATCTTTATATATTGTATGTATTACTTTTTTTATTGTCTTAGCACTCACTTGTACATAAGCCTGCAGATCTTCATAGATAGGAGCCATAGAATTTTCCCAGTCTTCATACATGACTCCTTGGTCCTCATATTTCTCATGTCTCCTGGAAAGCCACAACAATTTCAATCATTATAAATAGGGATTTGCATTTTTGAATATATTTAAATCTGAACACCGGGCAAACATTCACACACACTGTAACGTAGGTCAGAAATATTTGATTTTTGAGAAATAAAGAACATGCAAAAAACCTCTAAAAGAACATTTGTTACATGAACCTAAACGAAAAGCAGTACGTAAATAAGTTAGCTGCTCTGCATAATTGATTAGTGAGTTCCTTTGACCAAGTAGAGATTCTGGAGGTGGGGCATCGTATAGCTACCCATGAACTGTTTATTGGCATGGTTTATCCTTTTTGTGCCTATTGCTATTCCGAGAACTGTTTATCCATGCTGTGCCCATTGCTACTCGGTAAACCAGGCCTGTACTAACCATCGGGACTACCAGGAGTTTCCCGGTGGGCCAACGGCTCAGTGGGCCGGTTAGTGACAGCAGAGCAGAGGTGAACGGGCAGGGACTCCTATACCCTGCCCAGCAATAAATGAACCCCCTGCTGACCGCTGTGCAGCTGTTTAGAAAGAAATCTTCTCCAGGCCCCCTGTGTTCGGTGGGGGCCAGGGGACAGAGCGAGGACTATTTCCTCTATTTCGGCTTTTGGCGGCTTAAACCGCCGCAGCACACTACACAGGAGCCGCCAGGAGCACTGCGGGGGTTTAATACGCCAAAAGCTGAAATAGTCCGCGCTCTGTCCCCGCCGAACACAGGGGACCCGGAGAAGATTTCTTTCTAACAGCTGTTATTGCTGGGCAGGGAATGGGAGTCCCTGCCCGCTCACCTTGCCCCCAGGCTCCCAGCTCCAGAGGAATCACCTAGGTAGAAGAACTGCCCAGACCAGGCATGGGGGGGGAGTGGGGACCAGTGTTAATTTTGTCAGCAAATTTCGATTTCGTTTTAGTCTTAGGACTAAAATGGCATTTTAGTTTTAGTCCCATTTTAGTCTTCTGCAATTGTTTTAGTTTTATTCGTATTTAGTCGACTAAATCTCCAGGACATTTTAGTCTATTAAAATCTCTGGACATTTTAGTCGACTTAAATCATTTTAGTTGACTAAAACTCATTTTAGTCGTCTAAAATCTAATGGGTGTAGTTAAATTGTAATGCATTATTTAAGCATTCTCTACAATTTCAAAACTCATATACTGCTGGAGTGAAAAATCTAATATGCTATTATTTATGGTATTGAGGTATGAACATGCACTACAGACTAGTGTTAATTTAGACGTCAAATTTCAATTTAGTTTTAGTCTTAGTCTTTTGACTAAAATGGCATTTTAGTTTTAGTCCCATTTTAGTATTTTGATTAAAATGCCATTTTAGTTTTAGTCGTATTTTAGTCATCTCAATTATTTTAGTTTTAGTCATATATTAGTTGACTAAAATGGTATTAAGTTGGTCGACTAAAATGTTTTTAGTAATGATTAAGCTTGTGGTGTATGAGTGAAATGCGTCTACCTCCTTTCCTGTACATGGCTATTTGATGAATAAAATTTCAAGCTGCTAAAATGTATTTGTGGAGTGTCGCATACCCTTCCTTTTGAGACTAAAATGTTTTAGTCGGTTTTAGTCAACTAAATTAACACTGGTGGGGTGTACATTGATGGGCACTGATCAAGCTGTGTTAATGGGCACTGATCAGGCTGCGTTAATGAGCACTGATCAGGCTGTGTTAATGGGCACTGGTGTGGCTGCACTGATGGGCACTGGTGTGGCTGCGCTGATGGGCACTGATCAGGCTGCATTAATAGGTACTGATGTGGCTGCACTGATGGACACTGGTGTGGCTGCACTGATGGGCACTGGCGTGGCTGCACTGATGGGCACTGGCGTGGCTGCACTTATGGGTACTGGTGTGGCTGCACTGATGGGCACTGGTGAGTCTGCATTAATAGGCACTGGTGAGGCTGCATTAATGGGCACTAGTGTGGCTGCATAAATGGGCACTGGTGTGGCTGCGCTGATGGGCACTGATCAGGCTGTATTAATGGGCATTGGTGAGGCTGCATTAATGGGCACTGGGGAGGCTGCATTAATGGGCACTGGTATGGCTGCATTAATGGGCACTGATCAGGCTGCATTAATGGGCACTGGTGTGGCTGCATTATTGGTTACTGATCAGGCTGCATTAATGGGCGCTGGTGAGGCTGCATTAATGGGCACTGGTGTGGCTGCAGTAATGGGCACTGATAAGGCTGCATTAATGGGCACTGGTGTGGCTGCATTAATGGGCACTGGTGTGGCTGCATTAATGGGCACTGGTGTGGCTGCATTAAACAGGAAGTCAACCCAAATGGGGTTTACTTTCCTCTACATGCCCCTGTAATGTAGAAGCATAATGGGCTACTATGCATCGCATATGGGCTAATATGCATGGGCACTGGTGAGGTTGCATTAATGGGCACTGGTGTGGCTGCATTAATGGACACTGGTGTGGCTGCATTAATGGACACTGTTGAGGCTGCATTAATGGGCGCTGGTGAGGCTGCATTGATGGCCACTGGTGAGGCTGCACTGATGGCCACTGGTGTGGCTGCATTGATGGCCACTGGTGAGGCTGCACTGATGGCCACTGGTGTGGCTGTCCTGATGGGCACTGATTAGGCTGCGTTAATGGGCACTGGTGTGGCTGCACTGATGGGCACTGGTGTGGCTGCACTGATGGGCACTGGTGAGGCTGCATTAATGGGCACTAGTGTGGCTGCACTGATGGGCACTGGTGAGGCTGCATTAACCACTTGCCAACCACCGACCAGCGTCTGGCGGCGACAAAGTGGTTGGATATCGCAAACCACTGTCATATGACGGCGGCTGCGAGATCCCGCACTGTGAGCGCGCGCACCGCCAGGCACTGATCAGGCTGCATTAATGGACACTAGTGTGGCTGTATTAATGGGCACTGGTGTGGCTGCATTAATAGGCACTGGTGAGGCTGCATTAAAAGGCACTGGTGAGGCTGCATTAATAGGCACTGGTGTGGCTGCATTAATGGGCACTGATCAGGCTGCATTAATGGGCACTGATCAGGCTGCATTAATAGGCACTGGTGTGGCTGCGCTGATGAGCACTGATCAGGCTGCGCTGATGGGCACTGATGTGGCTGCATTAATGGGCACTGTTGAGGCTGCATTAATGGGCACTGGTGTGGCTGCATTAAAGCAGAGTTCCACCTAGTTAAAAGTCAGTAGCTACAAAAAGTGTAGCTGCTGACTTTTAACAATCAGACACTCACCTGTCCCAGACTCCAGCGATGCGGTCGTCCGAGGGCTCGTTCTTTTCCCCCGCCCCTTGGCAGCGCCAGCATTACAAATGTGGGCACCCGGCTTTGGCTTCAAAGCCAGACGAGCACTGCACATGCGTGAGTCGCGCTACGCCTTGTGAATGGCTGGCGTATCTTCTGGGACCTGTGACGTGTCCCAGAAGATCGCAAGGTGGGAGGGGAAGGAAGGCTCTGCGGCGCTAGGAGAGGAAGTGGACCTGGGACCCTGTGAAAACAGGGTCCCCGGCCCCCCCTCCCCCAACAAAACAATGACATGTCAATTCTGGCATGTCAGGGGGTCACCTTCCTTTAAAGAAGAAGTTCCACTTTTGGGTGGAACTCCGCTTTAAGGGCATTGGTGTGCCTATGCCCTGTCCAATGCCCAATAGTGGATTTTTTTTACTTGATTTTTTTTTTGCGCAATTCTGTATAGTTTATATACTGTTTTTTTGCGTGTTTGCAAAATTAAAGTGGGCCGGTCTGGATGAAGTCCAAGGCCACATTTTTGTCCCAGTCCAGCCCTGCTGTGAACTGTTTATCCGTGCTGTGCCCATTGTTACTCCTTGAACTGTTAAACTATATTTTGTGTTCTTTGCTACTCTGTGAACTGCTTATTCATGGTATGTCCCAACACCAGGTACACCCAAGTCTCCCAATAAACACCCGCCCACCGGATTTTGCGTGATCTGTCTGTGCTCTCTCTCTGCACTCCTAGTTCATCACACAGTTGAAATATATACACACGCTGTTTAACCTGCCAAAGGATTAGTGATTATGTTCAGCTAGTCTTGTGATCCAGATACCCCTAGCAGACAGCATAACCGCATCAGCTCTATCCTGTGATTGGAAAATTGATGAAGGAATCCTTTGTTATCTCCTGCTGTAGGTAAATCTAAACTGCTGAGGAATGCCTTTTTCACATGGTGGGCAGAGGTGGTTTGTAGACGGGGAAGGAGATACTGCTGCCTCCTAATTGCCTGTTTTTTTCCAACCAAAGTGTGATTTTGCACTGAACTACTGTACCTAAATTGCAAGCCAAACATTTGACTTAGGGTTGCTGTGAGGACCCATCGATTTCAATAGGTAAGTTTATAGGTGGTGCCACCGTCAAAATTAGCATGCCGAGGTAAATTTTTCATGACCATGAAGCAAAGCATCGTGGCAGCCCCATGTGTATGAACTCCACCGGCTACCATGTAAGGTTTTAGGTGGGTAGTTGGGGGTCTGTCTCCATAGACATATATACCTATCTTCCTGTAGAAGACACAAGTAGCCGAAGTCTTAGCTTCTACAGGGATATAGGGCTCCCTGAGACTTCCCTGACTGGGCCAGCACTGCCACGTGGGTAAGTCACATGGTCCTCCATATGTAGAAATATTGTGTATTTCCTCCATGAACTCCCTAAGCAGAGCGGCAGAGGAACAAAGAAAGGGTAAGGAGGGGTGAGGATAAGGCACTAATGTAAACCTGTTGCTTTGCCCTGTATGGGAAAGTGAAGATTCACTGGGAATGTTGAAAACATTCCCACATTTACAGATGGTCACTGCAGGGAGAATTTACAAATATTAATAAAATGAACACTTAATAAAGCACAAAATAGAACCACAAGTAAATTGTGAAAGCCACATCCAAAATTACTTTCCATTAAATGATTCTATAACAACATAAAATGTGTAGTCGCTAAAAATATAAGGCAATACTTCAGCTGTAATAACAAATATTGTCAATATCTAAAAAGAACAAAAACACACAAGGGCGCACTGGCCTAGCGCATTATCCTCAGTACAAAGTATTTATTGTAAAATCATAAAAACATACTCACAAACAAATTCAAATAATAGGCATTTCCGGCACATCATGACCACGCATCCAATCCACCATTCACTGATGGTGTCCTATACAGGCTGGCTTACGCATTTCGAGGCCACAACCTCTTCCTCAGAGCCACAGTGCTGCAGCATTGTATATAAAGAAATGCCCTCTAAGAATTTACAGCCACTTTGGGACTGATGTATAAATGGTGTGCTGTAGGGAAGATTTATTGTTCCTGGTGCAACCAGGTACCTCCCAATTGTAATTTCTACAGTCCGGGTGGAAAGCAAAGCAAAGCTTTTAATTGGTTGCTATTGGCAACAGACTATTTACCTGTTAACACACTTTTCATACATCAGCCCCTCTAATAATGACTAGAATAAAATTCGTTATAAAAAGGAACCTCTCGTACATTTAACCCAATTGTGTTAGAATGTAAAGTTTACCAGAAGATCAACTTTGATGTGGCTTTGATTTTATATATACATAAACACATTTAAATATTAAAGAATTTGCAGCTGTAAAAACACAATCTTTGTAAGATGAGTGGATTTTAAGGTAAAATACATTTGGCTGCTCCTGCATTAGGCCATCCAATTTAATCACTTACAGAGTTTTGTAAAGTTCTAGCCTTTCATACTCAATGATTCATACTTACATTACTTGCTCTATGAGCTCTTTAAGCTCTAAGGCAACTTTAGAGGCTTCATTCACATGTCCTTCCATAGCAAGACGGGCACAGAACTGAACGCTGTGCATCTGTAGGACATTCAGGCTGATGGCTTCTAGAGCAGCAACACTAGAGAGAAAACATAGTATTTATGCCATAACCACCAGAAACCAGGCTAGATGTAAAGTATTCAAGTATACAGTTGTACTCATAAGTTTACATACCCTGGCAGAATTTATGATTTCTTGGCAATTTTTCTGAGAATATGAATGAGAACACAAAAACATTTCTTTCACTCGTGGTTGGTGTTTGGCTGAAGCCATTTATTATCAATCAACTGTGTTTAGTCTTTTTAAATCATAATGACAACAGAAACTACCCAAATGACCCTTATCAAACGTGTACATACCCTGGTGATTTTGGCCTGATAACTTGCACACAAATTGACACAAAGGCGTTTGAATGGCTATTAAAGGTAACCATACTCACCTGTGATCTGTTTGCCTGTAATTAGTGTGTGTGTGTAAAAGGTCAATGAGTTTCTGGACTCCTGACAGTCCCTTGCATCTTTCACCCAGTGCTGCACTGACGTTTCTGGATTCTGAATCATGGGGAAAGCAAAAGGATCTGCGGGAAAAGGTAGTAGAACTGTATAAAACAGGAAAGGGATATAAAAAGATATCCAAGGAACTGAGAATGCCAATCAGTAGTGTTCAAACTCTAATAAAGAAGTGGGAAATGAGGGGTTCTGTTGAAACCAAACCACAGTCAGGTAGACCAACTAAAATTTCACAGGTGAGGATGGTTACCTTTATTAGCCATTCAAACCCCTTTGTGTCATCTTGTGTGCATATTATCAGGCCAGAATCACCAGGGTATGTAAACTTTTGATCAGGGTCATTTGGGTAGTTTCTGCTGTCATTATGATTTAAAAAGAGTAAACACAGTTAATTGATAATAAATGGCTTCAGCCAAACACTAACCATGAGTGAAAGAAATGTTTTTGTGTTATCATTCATATTCTCTGAAAAATGGCCAAGAAATCATAAATTCTGCCAGGGTATGTAAACTTATGAGCACAACTGTATATCTAATTATATCTGTCACATTTCAAGACCCTTTAACATTATGATTCCAATGTGTCCAGGTGTACAACAGATATCCAAGGAATACTCTGGTTGTACATAAAGGATATACTATGTAATTTGACTGTCAAGCTTTTTTACACCAGACTAGCACATGCACAGATGTGATCAGCAGACAGCTTTTGCTCTACTCCTATCTTAGTTGGCACAATAGTCCATCAAATAAATAATCCAACCTCAATGGTAAAGTTTACCCTGCTATCAGTTACTTTGGTGTCACTTGAAGGTACATAAACTAGCAGTGAACAAACTTCAGACTTTAAATAGCCCATAAAAAGCCAGAAAAATAGAGTGGACCAATCACATTTGCCCTATCTGCAAGTGCTCATCCTAGACTGCCATCTCTATTTGGGGTGTTATTTGGCACAACTCTTCATTACACTGTATATCTGCTCTCTAATATGAACCTTCACAGATCATACCATTTTAGAGATGCACTCTAGCTAATATATCCAGCTTGCAATGCATCACTTCTGAGCTCACCTACCAAAACACATAGGTACCTAACTAAAGCTTCATGCTACAGAAATGCCAGGCTCCTCCAGCACTACCCGAAACTCCCCTTTCTTTTGGGCTCCTACTGCACAGCACTGGTCAAACAGATTTCTTTTTTGAATCAAAGAGATTTTTTTTTTTATTATTTATAAGAACAGGTAAGACAGGTACAATTACATCAAGATGCATTAACAGTGTCATTGCTTCATGTAGATTGCAAAAGCCATGTGACAAGTGATACAATCATCATTTCACAGTCCTGCTTACCAAAGCATTCACATTAACAACACTAACAATAAAGAAGCACCCTGCCATATACTGTTTAATCAAGTATCCCCCTACCACAGGTCAAACAGATTTCAGTTTAATTCCATTCTCTTTTGAATATTAAAAAAATATATAAAAATAATGTTGGGATTAAATTGTGTTTGGGAGTATAGGTTCAATTACCATGGAATCATATAACCCAGAAATGGGCTAGCAATGCCAGAGCCATCAAAGCAGGCAGCCATTAGAAAATAATCACTGATATGTAGGATCTTACCACCTCTACAATAATGTGCCTCTTGGTTTGCTTTACCTGTCATTAGTCACTGGCCTCTTCTGGCTGATGATCCGATGTCTGGCTCTTCCATCTGGGAGGGTAAATGTTATCTGCACCTGTACTGGGAGCTGGGAATGCCGCAGGGCTTCTGTTATCAGCAAAACAATACATGTACTTTTACCACATTTCAGAATAAAATCATGTTTAATGTGTAAATGAAGATGTATCACATATGTATTGTCAAAAGTGAAAATAAACAAATCGTAATATATTATTAGCATTCTGATTAACATACTCAGTAGCAGCGACATGAAAAGGGCACTTTCTCAAAGGCAGTGAAAAAAAAAAAACACATTTTGAATTATACAGGCCATACACCACGGTGTGAATTTCTCTCCTGCAAAAGAAATTCACACGATTCCCCCATCAACACACACACAGCGCTGACAGGGGAATCAGCGATTGTCTTTTCCTGGCTGGGAGGCAGGGGTGGGCAGGGCAAGCCCCCCCCCCCCCCCCCGGGAGAAGACAGTGATTATCGCTAGTGGCTATAGCAGCCTCTCGCAATAATCGCAAGAGAATCTGGCAGGCTGGTTGTACCCAAGTTGATTGATCAACTTGGTGCATTTGGCCTTTTCATTAACGGTTTGAATCTTGGCTGGTTCCTGCTGAACCAGCTGAGATTTGAACCGTGTATGGCCGGCCTTAGACTTCAGTACTTGGGCTTTTGTTCACATCAGACAAGCCCATAGGAATGCAATGCCCATCTGAAGATGGTCTAATGCAGGCCAGAAGGAGGACAACTACAGGCCAAATGTATTTGTCAATGAATTCTGAATTAACTTGAAGCGTAGAGGGATTAGAACCCCTATCAGTTTTCATTGCTGTCTGTGTCCCCATAAGGGAGAGGCACCCTCTTTTTTGTCCTGTTTACCATTATCATTGAACGTGAAAGTAAAAGAAAATCCCAAATTTTGGGTTGTCCTCATAAAAGTAATAGAGGGAAAATCTTCCAATGTGAATTCTAATTCTGGTTACCTGGGGGTCCCCCAGGAATTCCGTTTATTTGCAGGATTTCCTTTCACTTCCTGTTTGGCTATGGGACAGGAAGCGAAGGAAAATCGTATAACCCTCCCTTGCTCTATCCAAAATGAAAAAAAAAGTTTTGCCTTTAGTTTCACATTAATGTTCATTTATATTGGAAAAAAAGACAAAGAAAATTCTACTACAGACATTTTGATAATAATGTGATCAGTGAACAAAGCTTTTTTCATGATATTTTCCAAAAGTTCAGTCGAAGGCTAGATACACAAAACATGATAGACCCCACACATGAACCACAGTAAGTAAGATTAATGTTTTGTAGTCAAACATTTAACTTCAAGGATACATAAAGTAAAGAAAGTCTAGTTCATTTCTACTAGGAGAAATTGAACAGTGATCAGTCTATTATATTAAAAACCCTATATAATATATCTGCTATAGTACAGCTGTATCTTCAAATATGAAAATCAAACAAAATTAAAAGAAAAAGGTATTATAGAATTAAAAACAAAAAACATGAAGACTTAAAAGCCAGTACTTAGTACAATGGCAGGAACCAATGTTCTTGCCATGCCTGGTGTCCAGCCTCTGGAAGGAAAGACATGTTCTTCAAAGGAGATGCCCTGTCCACCAAGGATCAATAGGAGAGACTGGCAAGATGCATAATGCATAATGCATAGAACAAAAGTGGACATGATAATAATTCAGGGTTAAAAGGTGGAATAGTAGGAATAGTAGAAAGTGTTAACTATGGTTGGAAACCAAAACTGCTCTATTATAGGGTAATAGATAACATAATATATATTGTACAACTGTCCTGTGCATCTTTCCCTTTATTGTCCACTATTCCTCTCACATTTTATCTACACACTGTTTTCAATACTTTGCTCTTATCACAGTTGTTTGCTCAAAGCATTTTTCATAAGTGGTTCAAAGGTTTTCAAATTCCAATGATCCTACCTTTAGTTTTGGATGAATGGATAGCAAATTCTGTAGACAACACAGTGTCTGGATTTGTACTTCCGATTTTCTTTGTCAGAACAGGCTCAGTATGTCCCTCATAGAGGAAATGCCTAAATACAAGAGGAAAAACAAGCCAATAAAAATGGAGCTTTCTTCGGTGTGATACATGTAAATATATGTAAAAGGTGTAAAAATATTAATATACAAAGCAAACTAAAACAGAAAAAAAGTTGAAATATTACTTAATAAAATGGAAACAAAAAACAAATCACTAGGGAAATTATAATGAAATGGAGAAGGAGAATAAGGAGTTAAGGGAGTTGTAAAGGCAGACATTTTTTTTAAGATAAAAAACCTTTTGTGTGTATCAGCCTCCCCAGCAACCCCCTAATTACTTACCTGAGCCCTTTCTCTCTCCAGCGATGTCCACGAATGTCTAAACCATCCGGGACACTCCTCCTGATTGGCTGAGACACAGCAGCAGCAACATTGTCTGCCAATCAAAGTCAGTCAGCCAATCAGGGCAGAGAGGTGCGGGCTGGGTCAGGGCTCCATTTCTGAATAGATACACGGAGCTCTGAGCCAGCTCGGGTGCCCCCATAGCAAGTTGCTGGCTGTGGGGGCACTCGATAAGAGGGAGGGGCCAGAAGCAGCAAAGAGCGACCCAAGAAGAGGAGGAACCGGGCTGCTTTGTGCAAAACCAACTGCACAGAGGAGGTGAGTATAACATGTTTGCTATTTAAAAAAAAACAAAAAAAACGAGACTTTACAATCGCTTTAATTAGGGATGATTACAGTAAACTAAGGGTTAATAAGGCATTCAGAGGAACATTTAATTAAAAAACAAAACAAAACAAAACACATTTTTATTGTACTTGGGTTGTTTTAAAGTGATACTAAAGTCTTGTTTTTTTTTTTGGTTAAAAATAACAAACATGCCCTACTTACTGTACCTGATCTGTGCAGTGATTTTGCACAGAACAGCCCAGATCCTGCACTTCTCGGGTCCCCCGCCGGCACTCCTGGCCCCTCCCTTCTGCCGAGTGCCCCCACAGCAAGCACCTTGCTATGAGGCACCGGAGCCGAGCCGCAGCTTTGTGTGTCCATTCAGACACAGAGCCATGACTCGGCCCACCCATTCTCTTTCCTCATTGGCTCACTGAATTTGACTGACAGCAGCAAGAGCCAATGGCACCCGCTGCTGTGTCTCAGCCAATCAGATGCGAGAGTTTCCCCGGACAGCCAAGGCTCTCGTGCAACATCGCTGGATCGAGATGGTGCTCGGGTAAGTATTAGGAGGGCTGAGGGGGGTTGCTGCACACAGAAGGTTTTTTATCTTAATGCATGGACAATCCTTTGTACAATGATGACTTTTTGGGCCTGTCTAGCACGTTCAGAGTCTGCAACTGGTTAAGTCATTCTTAAAATATTTTTCCTGGCCCACCTTATATCAGCACACAATAGGTTAACACCTCCTCTGGAACCCACAGGACTGCCTCTTAGCTCAATAAAAGACAGCCCCCTCCTCACTTGAAGTGTTCTACTTTTTTGGTTGCAACAGGGTACAAATGCGAAGACTCCGTGATGCAAGATAGGTTCACAGTACCATGGGATTTTCTGTTTGATTCTTGTCTCCCTCCGGTGTCCTTAAATATGAAGGTGCTTCAGAAAATTTGGACAGACCAAATTCATGCCATACAGGTGCTTTTCATCTACCAACAAGGCATTGGCTTTCGCTGCTCCTCCAGGCATCAGCAGCACCACCAATCTCGCTTCCGGTGGAATTTAATCTTTTATGGCAAGGTCAGTGACAGAACCCCAATCCAGCCACACTACTTTTAATTTCCTGGCTATGGAATAGGCCAGACTAGAGGTGCAGGGATTCTCATCAGGTTCAGACCTCAGTGAAGGCCAGAAGATCATCCATGAACGCTATATATGAGTTGAAATGAGGGAAGTTTATTGTGTTTTCTCAGCAAAAGATTTTACTTCTGTGTTTCCTGCTCTAGCCAATATTCTGGACTTTTTACAGTCAGCGCTAGAGGTTGGTCTGTTATACAATTCCATTTAAAGTACAGGTGGGTGGAAGAGCCATTGACAAGATACGTCTTGCAGGTGACAAACTGTATATGAACCCCAGAAGAATCCTTGCTCCCTTTCTGGGACTTAGGCTTGATTCTTAAAGCACGTGCAGGAACCCTTTGCTTCAATAGTTTGATTGAGGTTCTTTATGGTAAAACTATTTCTTCTAACATCAAAGACTTCACATAGAAGGATGTTGAAGATTGCAGCACTTTCCTGCAAGGGTTCTTTTGTGTCTTTTTTTTTACCAGATATAGTGATACTAATGTGGTATCCAATTTCCAGCATACTTGGGAATGAGTTCCACAGAATACACAGCAGGAAGACTTCAGTTCCTTAAACATAGTAAAGTTACTAACAGTATACTTGCAAAGGTCAAAAGGTGCAAGGAAAGTGGACAATCTTTTCACTTTGCCATCAGGTCCTCAAGAGTCACCTTATATTGGCTTACCAGAATGATTAGATTGGCATGCAGGAAGTAGACATTTCTGCTCTGAAACAAGGGCAAGCTTATTTAATTAGAGGGGTGGCAGCCTTTGGGCCAGGTATGCCAAGATTCAGATGGAAGATACATGTAAGACGGCTAGCTAAAGTTCTTGTGCGACCTTCATTCAACCTTACAAGCTAGACATGCGGTCAGAAAGTTTGGCAATGTTTGGGAGAAGAGAGATAAATTATTTTTGTCTTTAGCAGCTTTTCTTTGCTTATCAGTGTTTTTCTTCATGTGCTTTCTCCCGTCCATTTATTTGGCTATGTTATATCCCATTGACATGTCCTGTGCTGACATGAGGTGGGCCAGGAAAGCAGAAAATTGTTATCAGATACTTACTGTAATTTTCCTTTCCTGGTCTATCCTCCAGTCAGCACAGGACACCCTCCCGGGTGCAGAGCCGACTCTAGCATAAGGCAGCAAAGGTGGCCGCCTTAGGGCACCAGGAGAGAGGGGGCGATAAATCCACAGGTCTGGGAATGCTTCTTCTGGCGCCAGAGCTGATCGCACCTTTACCTCGCTCTGCACAGCCCTGAGCGCTTTCAGTTTCATCTGCTGCCTCCACAGACCACACGTGGCTACTCCATCTCCTCTCCCAACCCCTCCTCCTCTCCACTCAAACAGTAAGAAGCAGGGCAGATGATGACATTCGATTCTGCACTTTCCCTTCTCTCCCTCAAGCCCACCATATGATCAAAAAAGCCCCACTTCTAGTCCAGGCTGTCCAGCACAGTGACTAATGCTGCTAAACTGGAGGTGAGTGAGATGAAAGAGAGCCCGGCAAGGGGAGGGGGGCCGAGTCATGCCAAAGATCGGGACCACCAGGCACAGGAGCTGAAATGGCACAGAAGACGATCTTCAATGGAAGGTAGGGCTTGGCTTACTTAGGTATCGTTCTGTGTGACTGTCTGTGCTCTGATTATGCATCAGGCTGCACTTACATCATGGGGGACCCTCTAAAGGTAAACACATGAAGAATAGATGAGGACAGAGAAGAGGGCATAGAAAAAGAGCAAGGTAAAAAGAGAGATGGGGGCAGTTAAAGAAGCCCCATCGGAACAGAGAAAAGGAGGTTGGGACAGAACAAAAACATTGACAATAAGGCCCCTTTCACACAGGATAAGCTTTGCTCAGCAGGAGATCTGTCCATTGATCCCCTGATCAGAGCAGGCAGATGATAGATGTCCTCATGTGCAGTCGAATGTAAACAGATTCCACTGTCCGTTTACATCCGACTACCCTCCAATCCGCCTAGACAGGGGGGAATGGATCTGTTTGTAGTTAGCAGACTGGATTCGTTTACATCGCCTCTCCATATAGGAAAATGAAGGGTCCACCTAAAAAACAAAAGAGTGGAACCGATCAGACTGCTCATGTGGAAATGCCTACAGTGCAATGTGATGGATATGGAGAATCATTTATACATAAATATATATATATATATATATATACACACTGTATACATTACAAAGTGCTAGTACCATAAACAATATGCATAAAACATACAATTTCATACAAAAATTTCAATAAAATTGTGCTGTGATCAACTTGTGCAGATCCACTGCAAGCTTTTTGCACTGACTTCAGTGCGCCATCACCAAGACAGAACACACATCATCTGCTTATCAAAAAATCTGACCCATTAAAGTTTTGCACTATAGCATGCTTTATTCTTAGCAGGCACGGGATTGCCTGTGGTTGGTACCGGAGCGGACGGAGTGGTGAAAGGCCACTCTTGGGAGACAACTATTTCACCTGTTTTTCATCACTTTTTGAGTGAAGTGGCTGCAAAAATCCAGGAGATGACAGCCACATGTGACCTCATAAGTTTAAGAGGTCAAATTTTTTCATAACCAGATGATGTGTGTTCTGTCTTGATGATGGAGCACCGAAGTCAGTGCGCACAGCTTGCAGTGGATCTGCACAAGTTTATCACGGCACAGTTCTATCAAACTTTTTGTCTGAAATGTATGTTTCATCCATATTATTTATTACACTAGCACTTTAGAATGTACATATGATATTTATTAAGCGATCACATTGCACTTTATTATGGTTCACACTTATATGATGGATATATGTTTTTCTTTATGTTTGCTCATATAAGATATTTTGTTTTATTGTGATTTTGCACATTTAACAGCACTTTGATAGCATTGATGATTATTTAAAGGGACAGTGGGCCTAATTTTGAAATAGCAAAAGATCTTGGTGTTGATGTATTTGGGTACCTTTTTAGTGTGCTGCTTTTCCATAGGTGATATTCATTTGTATTTGCACTCATATTTTTATGTTTAATTATTATTATTTTTTAATTATTTTTAATTTGTTCACATGCACTACATGCAGAGAGGTACACACACATATAAAAAAAAAGAAGAGATAATGGAAAGTGGACAGAGCAATGGAAATGAGAATAGAGCAGGGCACATGGGGTGTTGGAGACAGGCAGGGCAGGGGAGATGGTGCAGTTAGAGCAAGAAACATGGAGACAGTCACAGTCTGGGTTGCCAACCATTCATAAATGTATGGACAGTTTGTTTAAAAAGTGGTGTGCCCATACATTTTGCAGCTTCTCCCCAGCCCTGTTCTGTGCATGCACAGTTCTGAATTCGGCAGATTATTAGACAGTTGAGCTTGGCCTAACTCAGGCAGCGGGGCAGGTACGGGAGGGTGCGCGTGACTTCAGTGTGCCTGGCACTTGTTTCTACCAGTTTGAAGAAGACTGGAGGGAGGGGGAGGAAGGACTAACAGCTTTCCAGAGAACCTAGCCAGCATGCAGTGCCCTACAGCCCATCCACAGTGAATTAAACCCTGCGCACAGTGCCCTACTGACTACATACCAGAATGGACAATGTTATAAAAAGGAAAATGCAACTGGGAACCCAGGAAAGGAGGACACTAATTGCTAGTGTTCCCCCTTAAATCATGGTGCCCAGAACCCCTTTCATCAGTTTCCCCTTACAGTATGAAGGGGAACTCTGTAAATTCTGATGAAAGGCTCATTTAGACAGGCGCTGAGTCCCATCCTTCACACAGAGCTTCTGTCCACTGGAATGGAGGAGGGTGCTCAGGAGGGTGCTCGGGAGGATGGTGGTGGGGGCAACAAAATGCACATTCGCCTGTGTACACAAAATTCCTTGCACCAGCCCTGCCCTAGTGGGAGGGGATGTCCTTTTTTGAGCTAGGAAGAGGTGGTCCTGTGGATTCCAGAGGACGTATTTACCCATTGCGTTCTAACGTGAGTATAAACAAGGAAATGAAAATTAACTTGTGTCTGATAACAATTTTCTGTTATCTGTCTATACCACAATAAAAACAGGAGTGTTATCCCATGGAATTCGCTGTCAAATGAAAGTTTTAATATATTTCAGTATGTGTACATGAACTAGTGATATGCCATCCATACAAATTACCCAACTAAAATGCAAAGCGGAGACACATCTGTAAAATAAAACTGGTCTGCTGCATTTTCACACTTTGAAAGCAGAATAAGAAAATATGGCACAGTAATGGGTGTTTCCTTTAGCCCATTAATAAGTATACTCTGAATAAGTCATTTTACCATTAGAAAATGATTAATGTAGATGAGGGCTGTAAAGTAAACTTTGAAATATTAGCAATTCTGACCCCAGTGACATCACTAAACCTTGTCTCAAGTTGTTATCCAGACTAGAATTATCATTTGTTTATTTACCAGAGAATGGTAGTAGTCACTGAAGCAATGGATATCACATACTCTGGGTCTTCAAGTCTGTTCTCTATGCAGCGCTATTTTACTTACATGGAATTGGGCAGATAAACCTTCACTTCAACATCAGTAGCAGTGATTTGTTCATCCAGGATAGACTGAAACTCATTGGCCAAATTCAAAGGATGTACGATATTTACCTAGCCAAGACAAAAAAAATACAGTAGCATCAAAAAAAAAATCATGTCAACAAGACAACAGGTAGATATACTGTATACAAGTAGTCAGGTTACACTGTGTTTTAGCTTCTACTATTGGTAAAGATGGGTTCGAATCATGTTTTAAAAATGCAATAAATCATTACTAAATACCAGTTCAATTAAACATTAATGTTATTTCATAAAGAAAACATATTTTAATCACTAAATATATCTTATTAACACTTTTGCGTGCTTTCCTATAATGAGTAAAATTTGCATTTGGCCACTGTCTTCTTTACTGCGAGCAGAGAGCACGCCTGTCTTACAATATGCATGGGTTTCATGTTCTGTACATCAGCTGTTGTTTTTTTGCAGCTCTTTACATAACCTCCACCAAAGTGAATTGTATGTGTAGCAGTTTTGCTTCCTGTGCGTCAGTGTCAAGTGCTCATCTGCAACTTCTAATAAATGTATTGAATTATATTTATGTACCCCAAGGAATTAATTTAACATTTACAGAACTGAGTTTGCAGTTGATTTTGGGCATGATATACATCTGATCTCTGCACTAAATTACACAGTAACCAAAGCCCAACACTACACTGACCAGTGCAAATGAACACAGTCTGAAACAGACATAGAAATATAGAATATTGCCAAATGGATAGAGTTGAGCGAACACCTGGACGTTCGGGTTCTGCTGGTCCGTCCGAACTTCGGGAAAAAGTCCGGGTCCGGACGGAACCCGAACGATCGCACGGACAACGAACCCCATTGAAATCAATGGGGACCCGAACTTTTAGGCACAAAAATGAAGGAGCAAAGTCCTGGAAAGCCCCAGAGGGCTGCAAAAGGAAGTAAAATGGGGGTAAGGGTAGGGCAGGTGCCCCACAAAAAAAATGGGGACAGGGAAATAACTTTAAATATTTTTAAAAAAATAAAAACAAAAAAAAGCAAAAATGGAGGTGAATGTGGATCATCTTCAAACTGTGTCTGAAAAGTATTAATTAACGGTAGAAACCATATAACTGTTCCAAAATCATCTTCAAACTAGGGCAAGTGCCCTACAAATAAATGGGGATAGGGAAAATAAATTAAAATCAAGTAAAAAAATGGGAAGGGGGGTTGATGTGGAGTAGGAGCCTAGAGGTTGACTAGGCCGTGACCGTGGTAGTGTAGGTGGAAGTGGCGGTGGTAGAGGAGTAGGAGGAGGTAGCCAACATGGTATTTTTTTTTTGTATTGAGGCCTATTCAAAAAAAGAAGTATATGAATGGCTGTGTGAGTCCGGTCTAAATGTTTATTCTGCACAAGGTA
>BLSH010024490.1:1411115-1423946 GCA_018402905.1 Glandirana rugosa | reverse complement strand
ACACAGACTTTACAGATGTGTGCAGAACAGATGTTCAGTTATTAGCGGCTATATTAAAAGTGACACACAGACTTTACAGATGTGTGCAGAACAGATGTTCAGTTATTAGCGGCTATATTTAAAGTGACACACAGACTTTACAGATGTGTGCAGAACAGATGTTCAGTTATTCCCAGTTATATTTAAAGTGACACACACAGTTTCCAGATGTTTGCAGAACAGTGAAATGGGTTCTCCCGGCTTATTTATACTTTTTTGACACAGTTTGAAGATGATTTTAGAACAGTTATATGGCCTCTACCGTTAATTAATACTTTTCAGACCCAGTTTGAAGATGGTCCACATTCACCTCCATTTTTGCTTTTTTTATGTTTTTATTTTTTTAAAAATGCTTTTAGTTATTTCCCTGTCCCCATTTCTTTGTAGGGCACTTGTCCCACCCTTACCCACATTTTCCTTCCTTTTGCAGACCTCAAGGACCTTCCTGGACTTTTTTACAGCAATTTTAAGAACTTTCATTCAAATTACCAGAACCCCGGACCCGAACCCGGACTTTTTTTGAAAAGTCCGGGTCCCAGACACCCCAAAGTTCGGTACGGACCCGAACTTTACAGTCCGGGTTCGCTCAACTCTAGTCATAAATAGATCAGAGAAAAAATATATAGAGCCGCAATAGCGTGATATCCTTTTTACTTGTTTTATTAGAACACTTTAACATCATATATAGAAGTAAAATACTAAAGAGCTACCACTAGGGGTCACACCCCCTTAGGTAATCTCCTTACCAGCAGCTTGATAAAAAACAACTTCAAGAGATCTGAGCCAGACGTCGGCTAATCCCGGGGCCTCTGCAGACACCGCTCCCCACTTGCCACTTATTGTCCAGCAGGGCATATCAGGTGATCTAGGGGTACCTCCATCCGGTCCTTATGGTCACCACCGCACAGCCTCAGACGCGTTTAGTCTATGCCGACTTCTACTTGTGAGTGGCTGTGCGGTGCGGTAGCGCCAATACATACTCTCCTCCCACTCCACTACAGCCACATACTTCCGGTGTCTCCAGAGGCTGGAATAGGCGACGTCCGCCTCTCACATTAGCAATATACTACAACCTATGTAATTCCAATTAATTCATAGTGCACTATTAACTCTTTGTGCGGTTCACATAAGGCATAAAAATACCTTAAGGGAACGGGAGGAAATTCCTAAACATCCATATAAACTAATTAAACCATCATACTTTAAAAATGATTATCGGCCCATATGGCATTAATTTCAGTGTTTAAGGTATAATCCGTATCCCTTATTTTTCACCGTAAATGGAAATAGATCTCAGATATACATAGAGAATAAAATACATATAATAAAATAAAATACATATAGAGAATCACATTAAATTGTACAATCAGGAAACTCCTAATAATTTCATAGTTGGAAAACCAATTTCTTAATTGGGAACCCCAGCTTCTCAAGTGTCACTAATAAAAGCATTGAGATCTAATTCAATGTTTCAACCTCTCGGTATTAAACAATTCACAAGATAAATCCATTGGGTTTCACATTTAGATAGATCTCTAACCCTATTAGACCCTCTCCATGCTGGATACATGCAGTCAATGCCACAAAACTGTAGTAAGGTAGGGTCACGTTGGTGTTTCTCCCTAAAGTGCATGGAAACGCTGTGGTATTTAAACCCTTTTCTAATATTAGTCAAATGCTCACCAATGCGGGTTTTTAAGCACCTCTTCATGCGATTCACATAATATAATCTGCATGGGCACCATAGAAGATATACAACATGCGTCAAATTGCATGTAATAAATTCCTTAATATCATAGGTTTTCCCCTCCATACTAACAAACTGTGTGCGCCCACTGTTGGTCGTTCTCACGGTTCTACATGCTTTACACTTTTTGCATGCAAAGAACCCTTTCTTGGATGTGGGGAACTTTTGTTGTCCTGGAGCATCTAATATTTTCTTAACCACTCGCATGCCAAAATTTGGGGCTTTACTATAGATAAACCTTGGTTGTTTAGGTAATATGGGTCCTAAATCCCTATCCATCCCTAGTATATGCCAATGTTTTCTAAAGACATTTTCTACCTCCTTATATTGGTGATGGAAGTCAGACAGGAAACTGAATTGGTGTTGATCATCATGCAAGGCCTTGTTCTTATCTCTCAGACAATCCTCACGTGATAATTCACCCACCTCGTTTATTATCCCAGACAGGGTTTCTGTATCATAATCTTTTTCTTCAAACTTCTTTTTCAAGAAATCAGCTTGGGTAAAGTAATCGCTTAACTCTGTGCAATTCCTACGTACACGTAAAAATGTACCCTTTGGGATGTTTTTTATCCATGCTGGGTGATGTCCACTCTTAGTTGTTAGATCCGAATTCCGGTCTGTCGATTTAAAATAGGCTTTTGTGACCAACCCAGTTCCCACCCTCTGGATCTCCACATCCAGGAAGTGGACAGCAAAATCACTAATAGAAAAGTCCAATCTTATGTTACGGTCATTTTGGTTTAGATCAAATAGAAATTTTTCAGCCGTTTCCCTTGAACCTTTCCAGATAATCATCAGGTCATCTATATACCTGCGGTAGAAAATAAGCTGAGGAATACGTTCATTATAGATGACCTTATCTTCCCATTCTGACATGAACAAGTTGGCGATGCTGGGGGCAAACTTAGCCCCCATAGCAACGCCAACCTGCTGGCAATAAAAGTTCCCTTGATACCAAAAGTAATTATGACCCATACAGTAGTCAAGTACCTTCCCTAAGAATACCCTTTGGTTGAATGGGATATCCTCTCTTTTGCATAATGCCCAATTCAGCGCTAAAATAGCATCATCTTGTTGGATGATAGGGTATAATGAGGACACATCGGCCGTAATAAGCCATATTGTGTCACTCTCTTGAAAAGATATCTCTTTCAAAGATTTCAATAAGTCCTTTGTGTCCCTAAGGTAGGTCCTTGTCATCTGCACACTAGGTTGCAGGAATTTGTCTAGATACTCGCCCACTCTGGCGGTCACTGACCCAATCCCATTCACTATTGGTCTGGCAGGTGGGCAGGTGATACTCTTGTGTATCTTGGGGAGGGTATAGAGTATCGGGATTCGACATACAGTAGGTGTTAGATACCTTTTTTTTTTTTATTCAACGCATACGATCTGTAGCCCCCATCTATTAATTCATATAACTGTTTCCTATACAGGTCAGTAGGGTCACTCCTCAATCTCTTATAGGTCATCCTATCATTCAGCATTCCTGATAATTGTTCGTGATAAAACTGTTTATCCATCACGACTACTCCCCTCCCCCTTATCAGTGGGCCGTACGATGATATCCTTTCTCTCCTCCAGACTTTTTATACCCTCCATAATATAGTGTGGATTGATATCTTTTTTCGGCTTTAATTTTTTTAAGTCCTGTAATACCAGCGACTTGAACACCTCTATATGATGATTGTGAGACAATTGAGGATTAAATGTGGACTTATTACGCAATCCACTGTCTACTTGATTTATGGTGTTATTATTCCTATGGATCGGATAAGCAGGATGGGTCAAAAAATACTTTTTCAAATTTAAATTCCTAATATATTTGTGGGTATCTATATAGGTTTGAAACTTATTGAGTGGTCTCCTTGGGGCCGTTTTTAGACCCAAATTTAAAATATTTAGCTATTTGTGATCTAATTTCACTTTACTTAAATTGTATATTCCTTCTGTTACGCGTCCCTTATTCTCTTTTTTGAGTTGTTCCCGTCTCCCTGCCCTGCATCCTCTCTGACTCCGAGGTCTGGATGTCTCAGTGCATATTCTGGGGGGTAACAGGGTGGAGCTCCCCGTCCTCTTCCTCGTATGTGGGGGGAGTGATGTTGAGATTCCCTTCTCTGTGTAAATTGGCCCCCTCTGTCCCATTGGCGATCGTCTAAAAAAGAGTCTGATGAATGGGGTCGTTCGTCATATAAAGCTTGATATCTGTTGGAGGTTGGGACACCCCATCCCCCATTCCTGTATGGTCTACTAGGAGAACGTGAGTAGTCTCCATTTCCATTTCTACGGTTATTCCCTCTTGATCTAAAGAAGCCTCCCCTTCCTCTAAATGAGGCAGGTCTAGGGGTCACCTTTATCCATTCATTTTCAGGAATAAATTTCCTCGATATCTCTATTTCTTTTCTGGGTTGGTCCTTATTAGGTATCCTAATTTGTTCAGTATCCTTATTCTGTTTTTTATTTTCTGCATTAGATCCTAAACCATCACTTATTTGTAAACTATCTGGATCCTGCCACAAAAACACTTTCTTATTTTTAAAATCCTGTGAATCCCGTTTAAACTTCTTTACTTTTTTCTTCTGGGTATCGGAATCTACTTTTTCCAATTTCTTTTTAATCATTGTATTAAACTCTTTCACCTCTTTGCATTCTTTAATAGGCTCTAATTTGTCTTGGATAATTTTAATTTTCTCATGTATTCTTTCTAGCTTAGTTTTCTTCCTTTTAAGTACCAGGATCTGTAACTCTTTCCCAGCCCTAAGTAAGAACTCATTCCATTCATCCATAGAGGCAGGATCATCCAACCCATCCTGAGGTGCCACATCCCATCTCATACTTCTAAAAATAAGGCCCTCTTTCAGGTAATGGTCAAAAGTAAAGATGTCCCACCAAGTTTTCACCGGTTTCTCTAGTAGGTATTTCAATCTTTTCAATAGGATTGAGCAATCAGTGTCTGTATTGATCTCAGATGCATCTGACACAAACACTGCTCCCCTGTCCATTTGTCTATTTAACAGGAAATTAATTCCTTCCATGGCTGCAAGTATAATCCAGAAAGTATATCAAAGAAGTTTAGAGATAAACAAACCAAGCCCTCAACACATAAATCTCTAATACCTGCGCCTTATAACGACACTCAATCAAACGTTGCAAGGCCTTTCATGATGATCAACACCAATTCAGTTTCCTGTCTGACTTCCATCACCAATATAAGGAGGTAGAAAATGTCTTTAGAAAACATTGGCATATACTAGGGATGGATAGGGATTTAGGACCCATATTACCTAAACAACCGAGGTTTATCTATAGAAAAGCCCCAAATTTTGGCATGCGAGTGGTTAAGAAAATATTAGATGCTCCAGGACAACAAAAGTTCCCCACATCCAAGAAAGGGTTCTTTGCATGCAGAAAGTGTAAAGCATGTAGAACCGTGAGAACGACCAACAGTGGGCGCACACAGTTTGTTAGTACGGAGGGGAAAACCTATGATATTAAGGAATTTATTACATGCAATTCGACGCATGTTGTATATCTTCTGTGGTGCCCATGCGGATTATATTATGTGGGTCGCATGAAGAGGTGCTTAAAAACCCGCATTGGTGAGCATTTGACTAATATTAGAAAAGGGTTTAAATACCACAGCGTTTCCATGCACTTTAGGGAGAAACACCAACGTGACCCTACCTTACTACAGTTTTGTGGCATTGACTGCGTGTATACAGCATGGAGAGGGTCTAATAGGGTTAGAGATCTATCTAAATGTGAAACCCAATGGATTTATCTTGTGAATTGTTTAATACCGAGAGTTTGAAACATTGAATTAGATCTCAATGCTTTTATTAGTGACACTTGAGAAGCTGGGGTTCCCAATTAAGAAATTGGTTTTCCAACTATGAAATTGGGTCCTCAGCAGTGATAATAGACCTGAATGAAGGATAGAATGATTGTGGGTTGGCACATTATTAGGAGTTTCCTGATTGTACAATTTAATGTGATTCTCTATATGTATTTTATTTTATTATATGTATTTTATTCTCTATGTATATCTGAGATCTATTTCCATTTACGGTGAAAAATAAGGGATACGGATTATACCTTAAACACTGAAATTAATGCCATATGGGCCGATAATCATTTTTAAAGTATGATGGTTTAATTAGTTTATATGGATGTTTAGGAATTTCCTCCCGTTCCCTTAAGGAATTTTTATGCCTTATGTGAACCGCACAAAGAGTTAATAGTGCACTATGAATTAATTGGAATTACATAGGTTGTAGTATATTGCTAATGAGAGAGGCGGACGTCGCCTATTCCAGCCACTGGAGACACCAGAAGTATGTGGCTGTAGTGGAGTGGGAGGAGAGTATGTATTGGCGCTACCGCACCGCACAGCCACTCACAAGTAGAAGTCGGCATAGACGAAACGCGTCTGAGGCTGTGCGGTGGTGACCATAAGGACCGGACGGAGGTACCCCTAGATCGCCTGATATGCCCTGCTGGACAATAAGTGGCAAGTGGGGAGCGGTGTCTGCAGAGGCCCCGGGATTAGCCGACGTTTGGCTCAGATCTCTTGAAGTTGTTTTTTATCAAGCTGCTGGTAAGGAGATTACCTAAGGGGGTGTGACCCCTAGTGGTAGCGCTTTAGTATTTTACTTCTATATATGATTTTAAAGTGTTCTAACAAAACAAGTGAAAACGATATCACGCTATTGCAGCTCTATATATTTTTTCTCTGATCTATTTATGACCTCATGAGGAAATCAGTGAAGAGGATCAGATACCTAATTGGGGAAGTGCACTAAGAGCACAAAAAGCGTGATGGCCTGTGCATGAGAGTGACAGGCAAATACCGTTGGTAAGAGTCCATCTACGGGTGAAGGGAATCACTTTCATTTACTCATGCACGAGGTGGATTGTTGCTCTCAGTTATAAATTGGCTGATCACCTTATCAGTATTGGTTATGGACTTGTGAATATGTATATGAAGAATTTCGCATTATGGATATGTCCTGGGGAGAATGATATTTTTTCCTATGAGCGTTGCTGCATATGTTAATCTAATTTAGTTTATTCGAAATATTTTGACCTATGTTTTATAAGAATATACATTGCATTCAATATGTTCAATATCTCAACATGAAAAATGTCATAGGAAGACTATACCAGCAGCCTGATGCATTGTTGGCTTCCAGTCTTGAGTACAGTTTCCCAGGTCTGTGGAATCTGTGGATGGAACATCCACGTATAGGTGGGAATCTTGACGTGGTCCTGAAAATGAGAGAACATGCACTAAGACTCAGCAGATAAGGATTGGTGTAGTAATAGACGATTTCCTTGCAACGAATGGCTTCACAGTTTGGCTGTGATTGTTGAAGAGTAGAATGGGGCTGTTCATAAGCACAGGAAGGATTTAGCCCCTGTATGGTAAAACTGATATTACAACACTTGCAGGTGAAACTGCAGCGAGACCATGAAATATGAGAGCCATTGTAATTCAGTGGCCATTCTTCAAACTATGAAACACAATAAACGGTATTTATTAGCACCCAGAGGAAACCCACAGAAGCACAGGGAAAACATGCAAACTCCATGCAGATGGTGTCGTGTTTGGGATTTGAACCAAGGAGTCTGTGCTGCCAGGAAGAAGAGGGGATTTTTGTGATCAAGGACTTGGTCAAGCCCCAAGCTGAACAAAAAATAGTGTAAATCTTCTTTTAAAGTGTTACTAAACCCAGAACCCTGCATTCACTATATCTGGTCTCCCACAGAACATGGGAATGCAATTATTTTCATAAAAATAAACTGCTAAATGCATTTTCTCATCATCAGTACATAGCAGTCTTGTGACTTCTATCAGTGTCCAGTCGAGCACTGGTTAATGGAGTTGGTTGTTGGGGGAGTTTTCATTCTGCTCTGACTGTCCTATGAGGCTGCGTGACCCCTGACTTTCTGTCTGGACAGTGCTGATTGGCCCTTTGCTGATCACACGCACCCTCCAGAAAAAAAAAAAACTCTATAGCAATACATACCAAACTGGGCATGTGCAGAGTACCCCCAAGGCTCTGTTCTATCAGCAGATGGATTGGGGACAGTAAAAGAAGGGGAGGATCAGAGAAGACAGTGTCAAGCAGCCTTTTTACACAATGCAGAGGATTAACCCCTTAGTTACCGCAGTCAGTATGCAGACTGATTTTACTGTTTGGGTTTAGTAACACTTTAAACAAACACTACAATATTTTTTTCTCTTTTTTTGCTTACCATTAGGTTTCACACATGGACCAGGAACGTATTCATAAGCATAGTCGTAATCTGCAGATTTGGTAAAGCCTGCATTCAAACAAAACAGCAAATTTAAGATGTAGTGTTCACCAGGGGCAGACATAACATTTGTGCAGACTGTGCAGCTGCACAAGGGTCCTTTGTAAGTACTGGCAAGATAAAGACATTTGCTGTGCATTGATACAAGGTTGATACAAGGTGAATAATTTTACTTGGTCGGTAATTAAATGGAAAGGCCTAAAATTTGCTCTTGCACAGGGATGGTTTACTGACTCTGCCAATGCTGTTTACACAATACCAATGATGTGTAATGTTGGGCAAACACAGAGCAAATTTTGGCCAGTTCCTGATGAACCCACCGAAATTCGAGCTGTGGGTGGCCCTGTCGGCACCCTCCCACCCAATATCTTTACATCTAAAAATTGAAAGAGCTGAGTGTAAAATTGCCAGTTGACCAGCAGCGGCATCCAATTGGATGGAGCCACTGTTTTGGTATTCTGTTAACCGTTGATTCCATCTGTCAGAATATAAAAGCCAACAGGGAAGATTCCTCCATCCATTTCCTCCGTCTGTTTAACATGTTTGAGTGAAGATTATATAGATCCCTTACAGTGTATGGCTAGCTTAAATGATACATTGGCATTGGTAAGCAGATAGTAGCTAACAACAGTAAAAGACCAGGAGAATATTGGTAGTGGAGCACTCTCTTTACCAGATCGATATTCTGATGGCTTCTTTTTTCTCAATGGAATTGGTGGAGGGTTCTGCTGCATCAATTTAAGAGGAATGGGTGCTGGTCCATTTTCGAATCCCTTAGATGTAGGAAGCAGGGAGCTAAATGCTGATGGTGTACACATTAATGGAAGAAAAGACAAGAGAAACAAGATGAAGATGATTGTGAGGTTTATTTACTAAAGGCAAACAGGCTGTTCACTTTGCAAGTGAATTTTTCCCAAAGCTTAGTGGAGGTGGTGAAATTTCACTTTGCAAAATACACCCAATCGCTTGCAAGGATAATTTAAAAAAAAAGCGAACAAGAGAGGCCCTATTGTACACATTTTGGGTTTGGCTTCTCGTATAGCTACTCCACATGGAACATTTTATAGGTTTTTTGCCTCCATTCACAGAACCAGATTGCATGCAATATTTAGGTATTTTCCCAAATCCGTATGCAATCCTGAAAATGTCAATAAGCGATTGCTTTGTGCGGTATTTATCGCATAAAGCAAAAACACCCGGTAAATACCTCAGGAGTTAATGTCAATTCACAAATGGAAAAAAAAATGCATGTGGCAAATAAGTATTTGTCCCGACATGCGATATCCGGCAGCTGCCAGCATCCTTAACAACCAGTAAACAACATGGTTGTTAAGGAGCGGCAGCCAACGTGTCCTTAACAACCAATGTATCATCAGCTGTCAGCGTGGTTCAGCTAAATGTAAAAAAGAAATGCCGGCAATGAGGAATTAGGGGAAAAAACAGCATAGGGCCTCCCCCCCAGTCCCTTCTGGTTTGGTATGGATTTCGAGAGAAACCCCCACGCCAAATGTTTTATTTTTTTAAATGGCATGGGGTCCCCCTCAAAATCCATACCAGACCCTTATCCGAGCATGCAGCTCAGCAGGTCAGGAAAGGGGAAATGACTCATTGGTTGTTAAGGACACGGTGGCTGCCCAGTTCTTAACAACCATGACAGTTACTGGTTGTTAAGGATGCCGGCAGCCGCCTGCTACTTAACAAACAGCTATTTACAGTCCATGTTAAAGAAATTAAATTACCGTAGGCTCTCGCTACTAAAATATCGCATGACTTCATAAAATAGCTCATGCAGTATTTTAGAAGCATTTTTTAGTGGATGCCAAAAAACATTTTGAAAAACGCAGTGTGGTATCTTACTGCATACTTGGATGCGGTAAGATACCGCTGTGAATGGAGCCCACAGTGTGTGAGAAGGCAGGTTACATAGTTACATATTTAATCAGGTTGAAAAAAAAGACATAACTTCAACTAGTTCAACCAAAAGATAGAAACAAACAAACACGAAACCTCCACATACAGAATCCTATACCTATAGTTGACCCAGAGGAAAGTGAAAAATGCTTATGAAGCATGATCCAATTTGCTCCAGTGGGGGGGGGGGGGGAATCCTTCCTGATCCCCCAGGAGGCAATGGGATATTCCCTGGATCAACAATTCCTGATGTTATTGCCAATGAATGGTATTACCCAGGTAATTTTTATGTATTTAGGAATGTATCCAGCTTTTTTAAAACAATCGACTGAGCTGGCCAAAACTAGTCCTTGGGGGAGTCTAATCCACATTGTAACAGCCCTTACTGTGAAGTAGGCTTGTGCAATTCGTTTTGTTCCAAATTTCGTTTTTACCGAATTTTGCAAAATTCGGCAATTCGGACGAATTCCGAATTTTCAATTTCCAAATTTTTCCGAATTTTCGTTTTTCCAAATCGCCGTAATTCGGGAATTCGGAAATTCGCGGTAATTCGGAAATTTGCGGTAATTCTGCAATTTCTTTAATTCGGAAATTCGCGGTAATTCGGCAATTGCGGTAATTCGGAAATTTGCGGTAATTCGGAAATTCGGCAATTGGAACAGCCGAAAATCCGAAATTCGGAAATTCAGAAATTCGGAAATCCGAAAATTGGAAAAAACTAAGAATATTTGAAATAATAACTAACTAATAACTATTAAATTATAGGTATTGGAATTTCCTTGAACGTTTGGCTGTTAATGAACTTGAATATGAAATTTAGCACTAATAGTCATACTTTCAAGAAAATTTCAATACCTATATTTAATAGTTATTTATTATTATTTCAAATATTCTTTCTTATTTCCGACGTTTGCAGTGTGTGACTGTATATATGCATACTGTATGTATGTGTGTGTGTTCATACTGAGTGTGTATATACTGTGTGTATATTGGATGTATATTGTATTTATACTGTGTGTTTACAATATAAACACAGTATATACACACCCAGTATACACACACACACATACATACAGTATGCATATATACAGAGACACACTGCAAAAGTCGGAAATAAGGAAGACCATTTGAAATAATAATAGCTTCTTACAATTTATAATGTAAAATAATTTATTTATAAACTATTATTATTTCAAATGTTCTTCCTTATTTCCGAAATTCGGAAATAAGAAAGAACATTTGAAATAATAATAGCTTATTATAATCTATAATAAGTTAAAATAATAAATTAATAACTTATTATTTCAAATGTTCTTCCTTATTAATGAAATTCGGAAATAAGAAAGAACGTTTGAAATAATAATAAATAACTATTAAATTATAGGTATTGAAATTTCCTTGAAAGTTTGGCTGTTAGTGAACTGAAATATGAAATTTATCACTAATAGCCATATTTTCTATAATTTAATAGGTATTTATTATTATTTCAAATGTTTTTCGAATTTCGGAAATAAGGTAGATCATTTAAATAATAAGTTATTAATGTATTATTTTAACCTATTATAAATAATAATAAGCTATAAGGACATTTGAAATAATAAGTTATTCATTTATTATTTTTACTTATTATAAATTATAATAAGCTATTATTATTTCAAATGTTTTTCCTTATTTCCGACTTTTGCAGTGTGTGACTCTACATGCATACTCTATGTATGTATGTATATGTTTATGCAGATCTTAATAAAAATATACACCTAAAGGATAAGTACGCTTAAACATAAAGTTTACTAATTTTGTTTTCCATTAGCCCCCCAGGATAATTCATCCTATCCAACGGCGGATGTATACTTACCTGTGTCTATCCCACAGCCTTGGTAAGGTTCACAGTATACAGTACGCCCCATAAAAGCCTATTAGGATGAACTGCAGAAAGATTTCAGCCTCAGGATATAAAAATTGAGGTAGGCAAACTGTAGGATACAAGTAGGTATACAAATGGGATGGGGTAGGGTAGGTTACTTTAGGGCCCTGGTGCCCAACACGGGGACCACATGCCCTCCATATGAAGCCTGCAGGCTATTGGACCCCAGTCAGAAAGCAGAGTGGCAGCGGTGTTCCAGCACCCATCACTGAAAGGGAGAGACTGTACAGTGGATGAAGTTATCTTTGTCCACAGTACAAGTAAAGTCCCGGCCTGGGAAGAGAGAGAATATGATGGGTATGTGATCAACAATGGGTGGGAGTTACTTTCACGGCCATACCACCAATACAGGAAGAGGGATTAACAGTTTCAATGCCATGACCAGCAATACAGTGGGGGAGGCGGGCTAATGCTTTCACTGCCATGACCACATGTACGGGGGGGGCGGGGGGTTATGAGGTTAACTCTTTCCATGCCATGGCCACCAAAATGGGAAGGGTTTAGCACTTTCACTACCACCATAACCACCAATGTGGGGGATTAACTTTTACTGCCACATATAAAAATGCAAAGGAGAAGAAGGTCAGCCATTATTACCATGACCACCAATACAAGGGGGGAAATGGTTAACACTCTCAATGACCAATATAGGAGGGGTGACTTTCACTGTCATGTCGACCAATACAGAGGGGGGAGGGGATTAACTTTTACTGCCATGGTCACCAATACAGTGGAGATGGGGGAGGTTAACTTGCCATGGCCCCCCATTGCAGGAGAGGGAGATGGGAGGTTAACTTTCACTTCCATGACCAATGTTGGGAGTTGAGGTGCAAAAACACCCTTATATTGTGTGACCCTCAAACCACCGGTACCGTACCTTTCTCAATTG
>BLSH010024490.1:1388598-1406076 GCA_018402905.1 Glandirana rugosa | reverse complement strand
TAGTGATTATCGGTATAAAAGTTCTTTTAAGGTTATGGATATTAAATTGATGTATATTGTATGTATACTGTGTGTTTACATACAATATAAACACAGTATATACACACCCAGTATGCACACACACATACATACAGTATGCATATATACAGTCACACACTGTCGGAAATAAGGAAGAACATTTGAAATAATAATAATAGCTTATTATTATTTATAATAGGTTAAAATAATACATTAATACATTAATAACTTATTATTTCAAATGATCTACCTTATTTCCGAAATTCGGAAATTCTGAAATAAGAAAAACATTTGAAATAATAATAAATACCTATTAAATTATAGGTATTGGAATTTTCTTGAAAATATGGCTATTAGTGATAAATTTCATATTTCAGTTCACTAATAGCCAAACTTTCAAGGAATTTCAATACCTATAATAGTTATTTACTATTATTTCAAACGTTCTTTCTTATTTCCGAATTTCAAAAAAAAGGAAGAACATTTGAAATAATAAGTTATTGATTTATTATTTTATATTATAAATTATAATAAGCTAATATTATTTCAAATGTTCTTCCTTATTTCCAACTTTTGCAGTGTGTGACTGTATATATGCATACTGTATGTTTGTATTTATGTGTGTGTGTATACTGGGTGTGTATATACTGTGTGTATATTGGATGTATATTGTATGTATACTGTGTGTATACATTCAATATACATACAATATACACACAGTATATACACACCCAGTATACACACACACATACATACAAACATACAGTATGCATATATACAGTCACACACTGCAAAAGTTGGAAATAAGGAAGAACATTTGAAATAATAATAGCTTATTATAATTTATAATAAGTTAAAATAATAAATTAATATCTTATTTCAAATGTTCTTCCTTATTTCTGAAATTCTGGAAATAAGGAAGAACATATGAAATAATAATAGCTTATTATTATTTATAATAAGTTAAAATAATACAATAATAATGTATTATTTCAAATGATCTTCCTTATTTCCAAAATTAATAAGAAAAACATTTGAAATAATAATTAATAACTATTAAATTATAGGTATTGGAATTTTCTTGAAAATATGGCTATTAGTGATAAATTCCATATTTAGGTACACTAACAGCCAAACTTTCAAGGAAATTCCAATACCTATAATTTAATAGTTATTAGTTAGTTATTATTTCAAATGTTCTTGGTTATTTTAAAATTTTCAGATTTCCGAATTTCGGATCTTCGTCTGCTTCGATTGCCGAATTTCCGAATTACCGCAATTGCCGAATTACCGAATTACCGCAATTGCCGAATTACCTACAAATTTCCAAATTACCGCAATTGCCGAATTACCGCAAATTTCCGAATTCCCACAATTGCCGAATTACCGCGAATTTCGGATTTCCAAATTTTTTCATTTCCGTATTTCCGAATTCCGAATTTTTTTAATTTCCGAATTCCGAATTTTTTTAATTTCCGAATTTCCGAAAAACGAAAAAAACAAATTTTTTAGCCATGCACAAGTCTACTGTGAAGAGACCTTAGAGTATTTGGAGGTTAAATCTCTTTTCATTCAGATGTTAAGAGTGCCCCCTTGTCCTCTGCAATGACCTGAAAGTGAATAACGCTACACCAAGTTCACTATTGCATATTAGCTGCTCTCTGATTATGGGGAAAGATGGTTAACATGGTTCCTGTATCTAATGCTTTAAAGCCTAAATATTTGATTTACCACAGGGCAGCAAAAGATTAGAGCTTAATTTGGATTTTTCTACCATCTGTGTCTCTATTAGGGAGAATACGCTTCAGTTCCTGTCAGGATAGGAAGTAATAGGAAATCTCCCCATTGGGAACCAGATAAAAACAATAACACATTTATGGAAGATGGGATAGAACTTATGACAATGTTTTTATATCTATTAATGTCTTCCTGTCCTAGCGACTACTGCATTTCCCATTTCTTGTTCCAGGTGAAACAGGGAAAGGAAGTCAGAGAACAAAATCTTTAAAGAAATTCTGCCAAAAACAAACAGTTCAGACTTCACTTTGACTTCAATTACTGTGTGCATTCCATGGAGGCTTTCACAGATCTTAGGAAACCAAACATTAAACAGAGTTGTCATACCAGTATGGTTTAAGGAAGGCTTCTGCTTGCGTTCTGGAATGGGAGGCGGTGTCTTACGCCCTGGTATTGGGGATGGCGGTAACTGGAGACCCTGGTATACATTTGCTTCCGGAGACAGTCTATTATGTTTTAGGTCCTGTGGCAGCTCTAAAGGGGAACACAAAGTCAGATAAGGTTAGAACCTAGCTACCCTTGTCATCTGCAGCCACGTCTACTCTCATCCACACTGGAGCCATACTCAATACTGGAGCCATACTCCACACTGGAGCCATACTCCACACTGGAACCATACTCAACACTGGAGCCATACTCAACACTGGAGCCATATTCCACAATGGAGTCATACTCCACACTGGAGCCATACTCCACGCTGGAGCCATACTCCACGCTGGAGCCATACTCAACGCTGGAGCCATACTCCACACTGGAGATGTTAAGAGTGCCCCCTTGTCCTCTGTAATGACCTGAAAGTGAATAACGCTACACCAAGTTCACTATTGCATATTAGCTGCTCTCTGATTATGGGGAAAGATGGTTAACATGGTTCTTGTATCTAATGATTTAAAGCCTAAATATTTGATTTACCACAGGGCAGCAAAAGATTAGAGCTTAATTTGGATTTTTCTACCATCTGTGTCTCTATTAGGGAGAATACGCTTCAGTTCCTGTCAGGATAGGAAGTAATAGAAAATCTCCCCATTGGGAACCAGATAAAAACAATAACACATTTATGGAAGATGGGATAGAACTTATGACAATGTTTTTATATCTATTAATGTCTTCCTGTCCTGGCGACTACTGCATTTCCCATTTCTTGTTCCAGGTGAAACAGGGAAAGGAAGTCAGAGAACAAAATCTTTAAAGAAATTCTACCAAAAACAAACAGTTCAGACATTACTTTGACTTCAATTACTGTGTGCATTCCATGGAGGCTTTCAGAGATCTTAGGAAACCAAACATTAAACAGAGTCGTCATACCAGTATGGCTTAAGGAAGGCTTCTTCTTGCGTTCTGGAATGGGAGGCGGTGTCTTACGCCCTGGTATTGGGGATGGCGGTAACTGGAGACCCTGGTATACATTTGCTTCCGGAGACAGTCTATTATGTTTTAGGTCCTGCGGCAGCTCTAAAGGGGAACACAAAGTCAGATAAGGTTAGAACCTAGCTACCCTTGTCATCTGCAGCCACTTCTACTATCATCCACACTGGAGCCATACTCCACACTGGAGCCATACTCCACACTGGAGTCATACTCCACACTGGAGTCATACTCAACACTGGAGCCATACTCAATGCTGGAACCATACTCAATACTGGAACCATACTCCACACTGGAGCCATACTCAATACTGGAACCATACTCCACACTGGAACCATACTCCACACTGGAACCATACTCCACACTGGAACCATACTCCACACTGGAGCCATACTCCACACTGGAGTCATACTCCACACTGGAGCCATACTCAATACTGGAACCATACTCCACACTGGAGCCATACTCAACACTGGAGCCATACTCCACACTGGAGCCATACTCAACACTGGACTCATAGCACTGTGATGTATTCATAGAAGTGCTCCAAATACTTTGGTAATAAGTAGTAGCTCTCAATCATTTCTTTAAAATGCAGCAATTGCTGTGTATAACTATTGTCATTGAGATTGTGTCAATGATGATAGATGTGAACTTACTTTACTTTAAAACTTACCATTAGTCTTCCCGGTTGATGCAGAATCTGCATTACAACTAAAGTTGTCATAAAGAGAGAGATCAGGCTCATGGACACCTATAATATATTAATGAATGGTACTGAATAAATGTATATTTATTATTGCAGTAGTCTAATACATGAAATATTGTGTAAAAAAATGTGGCAAGAAAAATAGTGGAAGGTCACTGATTAAGGAATAAATTAAAAATCGACGTATGTACTGTTGCTTGACAGAGGCCATTTGGAATCATATTAGGAAAAGGGGCTCTGAGGATGTTTCTTTCTGCAGCTTCTCCTTTCTGTAGATCGTTTTTAAATACATGCTTTCTGACACTACACTGAAAGCAGTGCTATATAGACAACACAATTGTATGGCTCCTGACTCTTAAGGAATTGCATTAAACAAGTAAAAGGAGCAATATACAGTAACATTTAAAGTGTATATAGGAACAAAACTTGCTTGTGTGGTTTGGCTACAATGAGAAACTTTCAGACTAGCTGTTGGATAACTACTACTATCCAGGGCTCCATTAGATTTTAACATTGCTTGTTACAGTCTGGTTCGCTGGAGTATTGACTCTGCATACATTTTAATAAAGTAAGCATTTACTCACTGCCGCTGTTTGACTTAATTGTGAGAGCACACCTGAAGCGGGAGAGCACAAGTGAGGTGACACCACATTATTTGATTTTGGAGCACTCTAAGGAGTTAAAGTTCATAAGTGGGTGGTGATTGGCTGGTGGGGCGCACCACATAAGAATTGCATGGACTGTATATAAGAAGGCTTTATATATTAGCAATAATGACAGCACGTTTATATACATACATACAAGTGTCCAATGGTGGCTAAAGCATGGGAAAAATGTAATTGTTAATTTTACAGTAAATACAGCCCTAGTTGTTAACTAGAGCAAGATAAGGTCATTGTTGTTACAAACCTTCACCTGAAAAGTGGACGAACCTGCTTAGTTGCTATGGGAAACGCTGACACTTTTCATTACACTATGTTAAGCCTGAGGCTGATAATTCTGTGTTTTCCCATCTCAGAGCAGACAGTAAATCATGCAGCAGTGAATCGCTATGTATACCGAAGATATTTCCATACCTGAATTTCGTAATAATGATGGCTTCTTCTTGCGATCTGGTACAGGAGGTAGCGTGTTCCTTTGCTCTTCAGTATTAACAGATCCTGGCTGGAAATTCTGGTGGACATTAGAATCTGGAGGCGGCCCAGTCTGTGATAAACCTTGTGGGTGTTTTTTAAAAAATACAGAAGAGAAAAATGCAATAAGCATAATAAACATTTTACTATCACCATTTTAGCAGACAGAACCCAATTTATATTATATTACCAGTCAGAGTGGTTGATTTTTTAATAAATAAAACAGGCATTCAGTGAAAATTTCATCAACGGAAATATTTTTGGCGCCTAAATTAACCCCTTCCTTACCGGGCACTTAAATCCCCCTCCTGCCCAGACCAATTTTTGGCTTTCAGCGCTGTCACATTTTGAATGACAATTGCGCAGTCGTGCGACGTTGTACCCAAATAAAATTTGCGTCCTTTTTTTCCCACAAATAGAGCTTTCTTTTGGTGGTATTTGATCCCCTCTGCGTCATTTCTGATCGCCGCTATAAACAAAAAATGAGCGACAATTTTGCAAAAAAGAACAATATTTTTTACTTTTTGCTAAAGTACAAATCCATTAAAAAAATTATTCATCAGTTTTGGCCGATATATATTCTTCTACATATTTTTGGTAAAAAAAAAAATCGCAATCGGCGTATATTGATTGGTTTGCGCAAAAGTTATCGCGTCTACAAACTGGGAATTGATTTATGGCGTTTTTATTATTTTTTTTTTTTTACTAGTAATGGCGGCGATCTGCGATTTTTATCGGGACTGCGATATTGGGGAGGAAATGTCTGACATTTTTTACACATTTTTGGAACCAATGACATTTATACAGCGATCA
Organism: Glandirana rugosa; assembly: GCA_018402905.1. NCBI lineage: Eukaryota > Metazoa > Chordata > Amphibia > Anura > Ranidae > Glandirana > Glandirana rugosa. The sequence goes on along the minus strand of BLSH010024490.1, from coordinate 1,400,241 downwards.
GAAATTTAAATGTCCACTGATTACTGTATAAATGTCATTAGCATTGAAGGGGTTAACCAGCAGGGGGCAGTGAAGGGGTTAAATATGTTCCCTGGGTGTGCTCTAACTGTGGGGGGGCAGGGCTGGCCGGGACATAACAGATCTAACTGATCCCAGTGACAGGGATCAGTAGATCCGTTATGTCCCCTGTCACAGAACGGGGAACCGCCGTGTTTACAACGGCGGTTCCCCATTCTGAGGCCCCTAAAGGTGATCGGCGGGTCTCCGCCCGACCCACGGGCACGCTCGCACAGCGTGCGGCGCGCGCGCGCCGCCGCTGCCACCAGGGGGCGCGCAGGAGCATGCGCAGTGGAGGACGTCCATGGACGTCCTCCGGGCATTTCAGATCCGCGCTGGAGCCGTACTTTGGCTATAGCGCGGATCTGAAGTGGTTAACACCGGTACTGGAGATTTTAGACTTAAATACGACTAAAACAAAAACAATTCAGATGACTAAAATACCACTGAAAAAAAATGACATTTTAGGTAAAAGACTATGACTAAAACTGAATTGAAAATAACACTGCACTACTACATAAGTTGCTGAAAGAAAAAGTCTTATTTTTTTTCTTAATATTTAATGTTGGTAATATATTCAGGTAATATGTGCAATGGCTTTACAGCCAATAGAATTTACAGTTTTTTGGGTTTTTTGTTTTATATTTTAAAGTTGCACTTTTGTTTGCCAAAAAGCAATATTTTTGTTTGTTTATTAAACTTGGTTTTATTTAGAAAGACAGTTTATATCAATGGCTAAACCTGTGTCTGTAGTGCATGTCCAAACCTTAATATCATAAATAATAAACATGTTATTAGATTTTTTGCTCCAGGAGTATAGGAGTTTGGCAATTCTAGAGAAATGCTGCAAGGGGTTGTAAAGGCAGAAGGTGTTTATCTTAAGGCATTCCATGCATTAAGATAAAAAACCTTCTGTGTGTAGCAGCCTCCCCAGCACCCCTCAATTACTTACCTGAGCCCCTTCTTTCTCCAGTGATGTCCACGAATGTCCAGGCTGTCCGGGGCACTCCTGATTGGCTGAGACACATAAGCGGCACCACTGGCTCCCGCGGCTGCCAATCAAAGACAGTCAGTTAATCAGGGGAGAGAGAGGGCGGAGCCAGGTTCTGAATGGATATACGGAGCTCTGACTCAGCTCGGGTGCCCCCGTAGAAAGCTGCTGGCTGTGGGGGCACTCTATAGGAGGAAGGGGCCAGGAGCTGCAAAGAGGGACCCGAGAAGAGGAGGATCCGGGCTGCTCTGTGCAAAACCAACTGCACAGAGGAGGTAAGTATGACATGTTTGTTACTTAAAAAAAAAAAATGAGACTTTACAATCACGTTAAAGCGGAGTTCCACCCAAAAGTGGAACTTCCACTTTAAGCACTCCTCGCCCCCTTACATGCCACATTTGGCATGTAATTTTTTTTTGGGGGGGGAGCAGGTACCTAGTTTTGACAGGTACCCAGCTCCCACTTCCGCTCTCGCCACCTAAGCGAATCTCCCCCTCCCTCCCGGCAATCTTCTGGGACATGTCACAGGTCCCAGAAAATTGCCTGGCCAATGAGAAGGCGCACCCGGCTGTGAAGCCATGAACTGTCACAGCCGGGGAGAGGCGAGGGAGAGGAGCAAGGCTTCGGTGGCTGCATTGCTGGACCGTGGAACAGGTTACTGTCTGTTTATTAAAAGTCAGCAACTACACTTTTTGTAGCTGCTGACTTTTAATACACTTAAAAACTAGTGGAACTCTACTTTAGATAATACATTACAATTTAACTAAACCCATTCGATTTTAGTCAACTAAAACGTACTAGAGATTTTAATTGACTAAAATACGACTAAAACTAAAACACTTCAGATGAATAAAATATGACTAAAACTAAAATAGCATTTTAGTCAAAAGACTATAACTAAAACTAAATTGAAATTTGATGTCAAAATTAACACTGCAGGCATTTCAAACTGAAATGTGACAACAATGCATAAGCATAGGTTACCTTCAATGAAAGCTGCATAAGACTCACATCACAAATCCCCCCCAACAGTAGTGTTTTCTGCCCTCTTCACATCAAACACACAACCCACAGTACTGCCCCCTCCCTTTACATCACCCCATTCCCCATCCCACTGCCCCTCTTCACATTTTACCCCTCACCCCCACCACTGCCCCTTTTCACATTTTACCCCTCCCCCCACCACTGCCCCTCTTCACATTTTACCCCTCCCCCCCACCACGCAGAGTAGTGTCCTCTGCCCCGTTTCACTCTCCTACCTTAGACAGAGCTGAGAGGGGAGACAGAACAATTCTGGACCAAGTGTGGGAGGCATTGCACAGCACTGAACCGAGTTTGGGAGTTGGAGCTGCCAGAGTTAACTTTATGTATTGACCAGCAGGTGATTGGCTACTAGGGCCGCCCTGCAGCCAATTCCCTGCTGGTTAACTTGTAAAGTTAACCCCGATATTTCCTGCATTCCGTTTAATGCTGTGCTGTTCCTCCCACAATCAATCCAGAAATGTTTTATCTCCTGCTTTGTGCTCTGCTGTTAACATAACAGCGATGGAGGCTGGGGGAAGGAAACGTCTCCCAAATGGCATGACCGCAGGTCCGGATGAAACTGTGGCTGGGTCTGCATATGTATAAATACATAAGTGGTGCATATAGTGAACTTGGTGTAGAGTTATTCACTTTAACCACTTGCCGACCGTCAACCATAGGTTGACGGCGACAAAGTGGCTCGATATCGCAAACCACCGTCATACGGCGGCGGCTGAGAGATCGTGCACTGTGAGCGTGTGCGCGCCGCCGGAGGCGTGCCCACACGCTCACTGTGTTCGGGGGGGCCAGGGAGCGGGTGCGGCGGACTCGAACACCGCTGGCTACCCGCGATGTCCCCCCGCACTGACAGAACGGAGGTCCGTGTAAGTAAACACGGACCTCCGTTCTGTGAGAGGGGGAAGGGCTTTGATCACAACCTTCCTCTACATGGAAGCTGTGACCACTTCCCTTCCCCAGCTAGGGCAGTCCCCCACAGTTAGAACACGCCCAGGGAACACAGTTAACCCTTAGAGCGCCCCCTGCAGGTTAACCCCGTCACTGCCAATGGCATTTACACAGTAATCAGTGCATTTTTATAGAACTGATCGCTGTATAAATGCCAATGGTCCCAAAAAATGGTCCGACATGTCTGCCCCAATATTGCAGTACAGCTAAAAATCGCAGATCAGCGCCATTACTAGTAAAAAATAAAAAAAAAATAAAAACCCCAGAAATGAATTCTCATCATCCGTAAACGCGGCCACTTTTGCGCAAACCAATCAATAAACGCCAATTGCGATTTTTTTTATCCAAATATGAGGAAGAATATAAATCAGCCAAAACCGATGAAAAAAATGTTTTTTTGGAATTTTTTTTTGGATTTGTATTTTAGCAAAAAAGTAAGAAATTTGTTTTTTTTTGCAAAATTGTTGCTCTTCTTTTGTTTATAGCGGCGATCAGAAATGACGCAGCGATGATCAAATACCACCAAAAGAAAGCTCTATTTGTGGGAAAAAAAGGACGCAAATTTTGTTTGGGTACAACGTCGCACGACCGCGCAATTGTCAGTTAAAGCGACGCAGTGCCGAATCGCAAAAAGTGCTCTGGTCCTAAAGTGTGAAATCCTTCCGGGGCTGAAGTGGTTTTGATCACAAAGGGTGAGTGGGCAGTCTTCACATCCAGAGGGAAAGAGATTTAACCTTCATAACACAGAGAAGTGAAAATGTGAAATAGATTTCCTCAAGAACTAGCTGTGGCCAGCTTAGTAGACTGTTTAAAATAATAATAATATAATTGTTTTTTAAAATATACAGTATAGGTCACCTTAAAGAGGAAGTAAACCCAATGAATATACCCCTGTAATGTAGAAGCATAATGGGCTACTATGCATCGCATAGTAGCCCATTATGTACCACTTACCTGCAAACAAAACCTGCAATGTCCAGCGCTGTCCCCTGTGCTGGGCGCGTCCATCTTCAGCCCCTCTTCCTTCCGGGGCCATGACTCCGGCGTTGTGAGTCGCGTGAGCGCGGGAGCCGCCAGTCACAGCACGATTGCAGTGGAGTAACGGCACGGACGCCGTTTCTTCACTGCGCATGTGCCGACATGACGTCGGCACAGCACATACACTGCATATCTCCTGAACCATACAGGTTTAGGAGATATGCAAGGCGCCTACAGGTAAGCCCTATTATAGGCTTACCTGTAGGTTAAAGTGGTTGTCATGAGTTGACAACCACTTTAAAGCCTCGCTCTAACTTTATATGCAGCAATGTACCTTCTGTTCTCCATTGCACTTGGGATATTTGGAACAATCTGGCAGGATGAGTCACATTCCCTTCTTCCCCCTTCCTTCCTTTCTTCTCCCTCTCTTTCTTTTTTGTTCCTTATCTTATCTTTCCTGTTCTATTATTCATTTATTTGTCCTGTTCCTGTTACAGCCTACACCTATTTGCCTACACTTAAGCGTGTAGCGTTGGTTTTTGAAACCCCACACAATTGGAAATCGGAAGTGACGTTCCATCGCTGCCATATTGCTACACCCACACACGTCCACACTAAGGATACAGAGAGAAGGCGGCAAGCGGACATCTTATTACACCCACTGGAGATTTTTATTTCACCTTTATTTTTAACAGTAAACGGAGCTTACATGCTCAAATACATTATAAAGAAATATGTGACACTGTTTTCATGTTATATTTTAAAAGCAGCGACAAGCCTGGTGATCTCACTGCTTAGGAAATGTCACAGAACACCGCTGCTTTTAAAATATAACATGAAAACCGTGTCACGTATTTCTATATATTGTATTTGAGTATGTAAGCTCAGTTTACTGTTAAAAATAAGTGTGGGTGTAATAAGATGTCCATTTGCCGCCTTCTCTTTGTATCCTTACTGTGGAGGTATGCGGGTGTAGCAATATGGTGGCGACGGAACGTCACTTCTGGTTTCCACTTTTGTGGGGTTTCAATAAACGACACTACACCGGCCATAGACTGTGCAATTTTCTTTCCTGCAACACTCAATTTCCGCATCAACACAGGCAGAGTTAATGGGGGAATCCCTCCCGCTGAGCCACCCACTGTGTTCAGCCGCTAGCAATAATCGCATGTAAAATCCGGCTGGCTGGTTGTGCCCAAGTTGATTGATCGATCAAGTTGGGTACATTCAGTCTGCACATACATGGTTAAAATCTCTGTGGGTTCCTGCTGAACTGACCGAGATTTGAACTGTCTAAGTCTGGCTTTACGCTATAGCAGAGGAGGATATGTTTGCTATCACTGTATAAATAACCTCAGGGTAATATTATTACTACTACTGTGAATTGTTTTCCCTTAAGCCGGCCATACAAGGATCAATATTCATTGTAGAACAAGACAAATTTCATTCAATTTATGAGCTAGCTGGTTGTACACAAGTAGACCTAAGGATCAAATTGTGTACAACTAGCTTGCTATAGCCAGCAACACTGATCATTGTATTCTGCTGGATAGCTAAGCATAAGTGAACCCCCCATCTACATCAAATGTGTGGATGGGTGAATTGATTCATTTTTTTAAAATAATTTAACCTGCTGAATGTATAGTCTGCCTAAATAGTATTCAGTTAAGAATACTCAAGTGTGCTCCTACCAATTTACTCAATTTTGGACCTCTGCTTAATGGTGTTTCTCACATGTAATGTTCTACTCTGTTGCTGGAGTGTTCATTTATTGTGCATCCATATTTGCTGTTACAATTTCAAAAAAATTCTTTAAAAATATTTCAATAAACAGAAAGTTAACAGAAAATATGTAGGTAATGACACCAGAGATTGTTGATCCTGGGAATATCCAACTGCCTTCTGGGTCAGGGAGGAATTTATTTTTCTCCTGCAGGAGCAAATTGGACCATGCTTTATAGAGGTACCTTATTCAATTTATTTATATATTTTCTATTGGTTGAACTAGATGGGCTTTTTCTTTTTTTTTCAAATCCTTTGTTTAAATGAAAGAGTAAACTATCCAGGAGAACATAGTACAATAAAAGAAAAGGGAGTTACCATGTCGCACCCAATAAAGAGACAGTCCAAGTTAACAGATTAATACAGTACACTGCAAGCATGTTGATATGCAAAATACTCCAACCTTGCTAGCACCCATAAGAGTTTCACATTCCAGAAAAGATTCTGATTTCAAAAGAAAAGGTGGTATCTATATACATTATGCTCTAGTTTGTACGGCCGGACACTTTTTAGAAAGAAGGAAAGCAAGGTATAGAGACATAGGGGCACCCTGAGGGGTGCCAAAATAGAAGTCTAAAGAAGAGGGAGAGGGGGAAGGAAGAGGGGGGTGGGGGGAAACCAGGGTGATGCATTGCGTGGGCGTGCCAGTGCAAAGACCAGTACGGTCTCAATCCTCTGAGCAGCTCTCCAGGAGGGACTTCCCCTTGTCCGAATATACAAACATATTCCAGTATGCCCATGTTTTTGTATATCATTCTCTTCTATTTTGGACAGTAAGGACATAGCAACGGAAGGAAGATTGGGGTATTTCCAACACAGCGTAATACAAGCTTTGGCGGCATCAATCAAGTGACGTAGAACTGACCCCCCGTACTTCCGAATCGGTATTTGTGAGCAGTGGAGCAAGAAGAAGGCAGGATCTCTCAGTACGGGGAAGTTTGTAAATTGTTGGGAGATCCTCTGTACCTCAGACCAATACTGTTGGAGTCTCGAGCACGACCAGAAGATTTGAAGGAGAGTTCCCCTATCCCCTCCACATTCCACATCTCCAGCAACTATCCGAGGTTTCAGGAAAGTATTTGCAGATTGCCACGTGGTAAGATACCAAAATAAATTTGTAGTTGGACTCCTGCGTGCGTGTACAGATAGACGATTTCAGGGAAAGGTGGATGATGTTTTGAAGCTGGACAGGCGTGAATTTCTTATTGAGGTCCCTTTCCCATTTGCTAAGGCTTGGCATAATAAAATCGTCCGGAGGGCAAATGAGCAAGGCATACATCTTAGAGAGGGCCCCGAGGAGGGGATCCCTGTCCTTACAATATGATTTGAACATAGTCCGCTGGCTACAAAAATGCATCAGGGGATCTAGGGATCTAAAGAAGTGCTGAAGCTGGAGTGCCTGCCAGAAAGGCAATGCAAACCATCCATCCAGCCGCATCAGTACAGGAATTGGGGACCATGTATTAGCAGTTATAAAATGGGAGACTTGAAAACAGCCTCTCTCAAGGAGATTTCGAAATGGGCCTTGAGCCATACCCAGAGGAAAGCTAGGATTTCCCAAATGGGGAACAATGAAGAGTGAGTAGAGAGCTCCGGGTTCTTGCATGCCATGTAGCCCACTTGTAGAGTAGGTCCTATAGTGGGGTGCGACTTGAGGGAGTTTGGTAAGGCAGTATAGCAGTATAGTTTAGTCGATTTTCACTGCCGCATGCAGTCCTTCAATGGAGATAGGGGTTTCAAGACCACTGTGAATCGGGCATGGGGGGCTTGTACCTTTTTCAACCTAACTGTGTAACCATGTTATTCATTAAAGGAGAGCCTTAGCATCATACACCTATGGTAGTCTATACAATTGAGTCCAAAACCATGGCCATCCAATTGGGAAACCAAGAAGATCAAGGAGTTCTTTGGAACCTAGGGAGTGATCCAATGTTGCATTCATAGTTACACAGTTGGTAAGGTTAAATAAAGACACTGGTCCAGTCATGTGTGTGTCACTACTATTTTCAATATTTCTGTTTGTTAATTTATCCAAACCCCTTGCTGACTCTACTAGCTGTGGAAGGAAGTTCCACATCTTTACCGCTCTAACAGTAAAGAACCCCTTACTCAGTTTAAGATTGAACCGCTTCTCATCCAAATTTATTGTGTGGCTATGTTTCTTCTTTAAAGACCTAAGCTTAAAGCGTTTATTAGCCCAACACTTTATATTCCTGATATGTGCCTGTTGTACCATGTACTTGTATGAGAAATTATCCTGTTCTCTTTGTATTGCTTCCTTTGTGTGAAATCCCTGGTGTTCCTACTAGTCCCCTTGCTTTCCCATTAAATACTGACCACATTAAGCAGGAGAACACAGTGTGGTCAGTTCTCTAGCTATGCTGGGAACTCAGTGTACTATCCTCCAATGGTCAGACTTGTCCTGACACTCCCTCGATGCACAGCCTTTCACTGGGAAGCTCAGTGTGCTGCTGCTTTTCCTCTCCCCAGCTCTTATGCAGCTGAGAACAGAGGGAATGTGATCACTTATAAAAAAAGGGGGGAAAGGAATTTGTAATGTTTTCTTCTATCTATACAAAAATATTTTGCCTTTCATTTCTATTTTAAACTGAATGGGTTGTTTTACAAGGTGATTGTTTACAATCACTTTAAATAGTTTTCTACCAAAGATACAATCCCCATTTACAGATTTGTATATTGTGATCATATCCTCTCCTAAGTTCCTCTTCTCCAGGGAGAATAAGTTTAATGTTTGTAATCGTTCCTCATGACTGAGGTCCTCCAACCCCCTTATTAGCTTTGTTGCCCTTCTCAGGGTGCTCTACAATTCAAGGACAACCTTCCTCAGGATTGGCAACCAAAACTGGACGGCATAATGAAGATATGTGCAGAGATTGACGAAGGGGACGTGTTGTTGTCCCGAAACATGCATCCCATCATCCTTTGCGATAGGACACGGGTAGGAAGAGTACAGAGCGGTGATCCTGTGTGGAGGCACTTCATACCAGCTGGCGATTGCAGAGCCTCCCTCCCTAGCAGTGGTGTTACATCTGACTAGCAGCAGCACCTGTGATCCATCCACAGCTGGGATTCTCTGCAGCACAGTGATATACTCACCTTTTCCTTTCACTTCCTGTATGAGTACATACATTTTTGTTTTTAGGATTTTTTTCATAAAGTTATACTACACTATATGGTTGTTCTAACTTTTTTCCTTAAGACAAAGTTTGGTTCCCCAAGCCTTATATGAGGAGGCAGCCCTGAAACCAGCCAGTTGTAGTGGTTATTGTCTAGCTTTATTCTCTTTTTTTTTTCATCACAACATAATATCTAAAGCTGGCCATAGTTAGGCACAAAATTGTTCGAAAAATTGTTTGCATTTGATAAATCGGTTGAACGTATGCGTGATATCATTGTTACAAACGTTTTCCTCCACCTGTTGACACATTTTTGTTTGTTTACAACATTATATTATATTATATCTTATATTGTAAGGCGCTGCACAAACTGTTGGCACTATAGAAATCCTGTATAATAATAATAATAATAATAATAATAAATGGTAAGTTTACATACAGGTAGCCTACTTACATCCATGTGGATTTTCCTATGCTCTTCTAACCAGTGCCTTGTAGAACCTGTCAGTACTCATTTGAACATGAATCTCTCTGTTGCATGTTTGAACACAGTTTTTATTCTCTGTTTTATGCTTTCTCTCCTCAAAAAATATAGAGGACTCTTTTAATGCTTGACCACCTACCCCTGATGAAGATCTTGGATTAATCACTTTCGACAGTTGGCAGTGTGCAGTGGTCATTTTTATTCCATTTTTCATATATCTATTGTTTCATCCATATGAAATTCCACCTATTGTATGTATGCAACTCAATGTTGTTTTCTGTTCAACCACAATAGTTTGTATTCGTGTTCTATGGACCCGTCTGTGTCTATTTTAGACAAATCAATAAAACTTTTGAATTTTATCTTGTACTTTGCTCTTGATGAGTTGGTTTCCCTATAAAGTCCCATTGGGGGGTTTGCTTTGCCATAGATACATATATGTTAAGGATGTGGGTTAACCTTATGCAATTATAAGACACAGATCGTAGCAACATATAATCTTCCCTTTAAGTTTACATACATATCATTTGTGAGAGTTTTTTCACATTTGATTTCTTGTTGTTAAAGTGGCTGTAATCCTCAGACATGAAATATGAACAAAACATTTCCTTCTGTAGTGTGTACTTGTCTTAATTGTCTTAATTAAGAGCACACTGGGGTTGATTCACTAAAACTGGAGACTGCAAAATCTGGTGCAGCTCTGCATAGAAACCTTCAGCTTCCAGGTTTTAGTCCTCGTTCACACTGACTGCGGTAATGAAATTGTGCAAGTTCAGCTCACCATTTCATTCCCGCATGTCAGTCCCGATTTCAGGTGCGATTTCAGAGACATCTGTGTGGGTTGCTGCACAGATGTCAATGGAAATCGCACCTGAAATTGCCAAAATAGTGCAGAAACTACTTTTGGAAATCAGTGCGGCGCCGCAAATGCAGCGTTGCACCGATTAGGATGGTTCCATTGCCGGCAATTGCCGCTGATTTGGCATGCAATTTGAAATGTCAAATCGCATGCCAAATCGCTGCAATGTGAACGAAGGCTTATTGCCAGAGCTTAATTGAACAAGCTGAGGTAAGAAGCTGATTGGCTACCATGCACAGCTGCACCAGATATTGCATTCTCCAGTCTTAGTAAATCATCCTCGGGCCCATTCACACCTGAGCGTTTTGTAGCTTGAATATGCTTGAAGCCTGAAGCCAACAAAACGCTGGAGGGGAAAAAATCAATGATTCTCTATGGAGATGGTTCACATCTCCACTCCAAAACGTCTGAAGCCAAACAAGTTTTTTTTTTTGTATTTTTGTTGTGCAAATTGGGCAGATTTGGGCGTTTGTATTCCCATAGAAATGAATGGAAATGCGCGAACGGGCGTTATTGCGAATTTTTGAGCATTTTTGCACACGTGTTTGCGCGATTTTCAGGTGAAATAAAAGCTAAAAAAGCTGAACTACCTAGCAACAAATGATGCAATAGATAATAGTATTCTCTATTGGCCAATACAAAAATGCCAAAGCCCAAAAACCCTGCATACAAATGCGCGAAATCGTGCAAAAGAGCGTGACAAAAAGCGGGGAAAAAACGCCGTAAAAAAGCTCAAAGACACGACGCTCAGGTGTGAACGCAGCCACGGTGTCATTTCTGTCCACTGCCCTTTCCTCTCCAATCTGCTTTAGTCATACCGACAAATTCTCATGAGACCAAGAGAAAAAAGGTGACATAACTTTTTACTACATTCTCTCATTATTGAAACACAGTGGGGTTTATTTACTATACCGCTCAGGCGCACATTTGCGCAAATGTGCGCACATTTGCGCAACTGTGCGCTATTTAACGGCAGATATGCGCAAATAGCGGTAAATAGCGCACATATGGAATTCACTATAATGGCTGGCGTTAAATAACGGCCAAACTGGAATTCACTAAAGCTCCCAGGTCACAGATAACGGCCAACTCCTTACTCCAGCCCAGACCTGGAGTAGTGCAAATAGAAATAATGTTTGGAGCATAATCTGATCCCCTAAATTGCGCTAAAATATGCGGTATATTGTTTAAAGGTAATCTGCTTTTAAACTGTGTGAAAAAGTGATTTCTACACTGAAATATCTTAAAAAGTCTGAGAAGAGACAAATAAGGCGTCTTTTTACTCCTAGGTGCAGAGCATAGCTGAGGGACTCGCCATATCATTTATTTGGGGTGACACAAAGTTATTACTCTCTTACATCATTTT
>BLSH010024490.1:1374282-1388588 GCA_018402905.1 Glandirana rugosa | reverse complement strand
ACTGTGACACCGACGCAAGTGTGGACTCACAGCGCAGAAACTCGAAAAAGTGACGCAATAAAGGGGCGAAAAACAGTGCAAGAAAACGTGCTAAAGCGCGTAAACATACGTCCCAAAAACCCGAAACCGTAAAAACATAACCGGTTATCTCTTATGATAATAGATAACGTAGTAAACAACGATCCATCAAGTCGAAAAAATCGAAAATAAAGTGGACTTTTAGCGCGTTTGTGCACACGTTTTTACGAGTTTTTAAGCGTTATTGCGGGCAAGCGTGTTTGCGCGATTTTCAGGTGAAATAAAAGCTAAAAAAGCTGAACTACCTAGCAACAAATGATGCAATAGATAATAGTATTCTCTATTGGCCAATACAAAAATGCCAAAGCCCAAAAACCCTGCATACAAATGCGCGAAATCGTGCAAAAGAACGTGACAAAAAGCGGGGAAATAACGCAGTGAAAAAGCTCAAAGACGCGACACTCAGGTGTGAACGCAGCCACAGTGTCATTTCTGTCCACTGCCCTTTCCTCTCCAATCTGCTTTAGTCATTCCGACAAATTCTCATGAGACCAAGAGAAAAAAGGTGACATAACTTTTTACTACATTCTCTCATTATTGAAACACAGTATGTATTTTGTTCAACAATTTCATGATTTGTAGGTAAGCCTTTGCACTAAAACATACCATTAACTTCAGAACATGCAGATCCTTTGAAATTGTCATAAGGAGCTTGGTTAGGCACATCAATCCCTGAAATCACAAAGAAAGATTTATGTATTGCTATATACAAAAACATCATGTAAAGTAGAAAATTACACTGAGGTTTTAAAGAGCAAACAGCATAGATTCTCATCAAATAATACAGAGCAAAATGCAATGATACCTGTTAATTTTTGTAATGCAAACAAACTAATGACACTGCCACTGAACAGTACTTAAAGTATATGTAAACCCTAACAATAATCCTCTCTTATTTGCATCCTATTAGTCCAGCCAGAAATTTAAAGCAGAACTACACTGCATCTGAACACCACAAAGCAAAAACACTATTTGATTCACTTTTAATATTCAAACTACCCCCACTCATCCATCCATGCCTCCATGTTTTATTTTGCTGAGAAATCACTTTGAAAAACACCCCTTAACATTTCTGACCGTGGCCATCTTGAGTAAGGGCAGATAATCCATTTTCTTCCTGGAATCCATCTGCCCTTAGCTCAGGCATGCAGGCAGAAGGGTTTGCTTAGCTGAGAAAACCCATCCTCCCTTCTTCCCCTTCTGAAGACTGCTGGGATGTATGACATCATTTGCCTAGGCCTGGCAACCAGGAAGTAACTGAAGAAATTTAAAAAAAATGTTTAAAACCGTAAATACTGTATGATATATGTCCCTATCTATTTACTAATCTACAGTAGCAGCACAAGGATTAAAAATAGTCAATGTTAATTGAGAGAGTGAAGTTCCACTTTTATGCACTCACAAGTTCCCGTGTACTCTAACAGTGTTATCTCAAGAAGTTTCATCAGCCCTAACCTGTTCATCTATATGGGCTACACAACACCTTCCTCTGACATTATAGAGATAGGGTGAGGTAGTCTGTAGTCCTGTAGAAAAGTATTGATAACCGCACACTGGAATTTGAAGGAATTCATAGTATTTATTGATTCCATCAAAAAACTTGTTCAGACCCAGGTACAGATGTGGCAACAATAGATTGACATGTTTCACAAAATCACATTCGCTTACTCATAATAAGCTTGAGTAAGCGAATGTGATTTTGTGAAACATGTAAATCTACTGTTGCCACATCTGTACCTGGGTCTGAACAAGATTTTTTGATGGATTTTATTTTTCAATAAATAATACGAATTCCTTCAAATTCCAGTGTGCGGTTATCCATACTTTTCTACACGTGCATCTCCAGTTGACGGACTGAACCAGCACCTGTGGAGAGAAGGTCATCACTCTTAGCTCACCTGGAGCGGCGTGTCTTGTAGCCTTGCAGTTTGTTTTATAGTCTGTAGTCCTAACACAATTCCTGTCCTAGGGTGTCAACGTGTCATCAGATGCAAAGCCATCATGCTGTGGACACATCTCCTTCCTCTCATCAGCCAAGGGATGGCTCAGCCGTCAGCTCTAAGGTCAGCCGCACCTTGGACCTGCGTTCATGACGGTTGTCACATCACAGGCTCTCTAAAGGGCAGGAGAGTACACTTAGCCACCCAGCGGCCCACACCGTACCCATCAGTACACGAACTGTAAGACCAACAGGGAGTCGGTAATCAGCAATGGATAGTAGGACTGTCAAGCTCATGACAAGCTGTTGCTATGACAACTCGTTTTAGAGGGGCGTAGCCTCCTTTTTCATGTCCATACTGCAACGTGATCCTAGCTCTTAAATACCTGATTTCATGCCTAGGAGGTTAATTGACCCTTTAATAACCAGCAGACTCAGGGCCTAGTTGCAGTATGACTATAGCAATGCAGGGTGAAATCGTTGACCTTTTTCCTGACTAAACTGACCACGGTGTCAGGGCTCAGCAGCCATAATGAGCCATGGTCAGCTTACAGAGAGGAGGGTAGAAACTGGCAGGATCAGCCAGGTTTTTCAGGTGATACAGAGGGCCAAATTACACAGCACAAGCACTGTGTTGTATAACATGCTTTAAAGGGACAGGATCCATTTTTTGTTTTTAGGGTAACAAACATTTTAAACTAAGGGGCGGGTCACCTGGTGACATCACTGGGTGACCCTACCCCTTTGTGACAACATCGACCCAGCACGCCCCCACTCGGCTCCATAGCATTGCAGGGCGGAAGCGACGTCAAACGTCATTTCCGCCCAAAGCTCTTAACCGTTTCCCGACCGTGTTGCGTACATTTACTGCTGAAGAGTGTCTCTGTCCCGCGAATCACCGTCTATAAGCGGCGGCTCGCGCGTGCGCTGTAGTGGGCGGCGGCGCACTCTTGTGCCCACCGCACTCTGCAGGAGTGTGGCCGCGGCTCGGGTGGACTCGATTTCCGCCGGCTAGCCGCAATTGCCTAGCAGAGAACCGCCAATGTAAACATGGCGGTTCCGCGCTCTGTCAGGCGGCATGTAAGAGATCTACTGATCCCTGTCACTGGGATCAGTTAGATCTCTTATGCCCCTGGCAGTCTAGCCCCCTCACAGTTAGAACACGCCTAGGGAACACAGTTAACCCCTAGATCGCCCCCCTGCACGTTAACCCCTTCACTGCCAGTGACATTTACACAGTAGTTAGTGGATATTTAAATTTCTGATCGCTGTATAAATGTCATTGGTCCCAAAAAAGTGTCAAAAATGTCTGACATGGCCATTGCACAGTCATGATAAAAATCGTAGTCGCTGCCATTACTAGTAAAAAAAAAAAAAATTGTAAAAATCGCCAAAAATTAATTCTCATAGTTTGTAAACGCGGCAACTTTTGCGCAAACCAATCAATAAACGCAGATTGCAATTTTTTTTTTTTACCAAAATTATGAGGAAGAATATAAATCGGCCAAAACCGATTAATTTTATTTTTTTTTTTGGATATGTATTTTAGCATAAAGTAAGAAATATTGGGGTTTTTTTTCAAAATTGGCGCTCTTTTTTCGTTTATAGCGGTGATCAGAAATGATGCAGAGGTGATCAAATACCACCCAAAGAAAGCTCTATTTGTGGGGAAAAAAGGACGCATATTTTGTTTGGGTACAACGTCGCACAACCGTGCAATTGTCAGTTAAAACAACGCAGTGCCAAATCACAAAAAGTGCTCTGGTCCTAACGTGGGAAATCCTTCCGGGGCTGAAGTGGTTAAAGGAGACATTTTGTTTTTCAAGTATCATTTTTTTCTTTTCTTTTTTTGCATTTAACAGTAAATATGAGATCTGAGTTCTTTTTGACCCCAGATCTCATATTTAAGGGGTCCTGGCATGTTTTTTCTATTACAAGGAATGTTCTTGTAATAGGAATAAAAGTGATCTTTTTTTTTTTTTTTAAAGAACGGTGTAAAAATTAAAAAATAAAAAGTAAAATAAATAAGTAAGAAAAATTTAAAGTGCCCCGTTCAGCCGAGCTCGGGCGCAGAAGCGAACGCATACATAAGTCACGCCCACATATGAAAACAGTATTCAAACCACACATGTGAGGTATCACCGCGATCGTTAGAGTGAGAGCAATAATTTTAGTACTAGACCTCCTCTGTAACTCAAAACTGCTAACCTGTAGATATTTTTAAACGTCGTCGATGGAGATTTTTAAGTGCCAAAATTTGTCACTATTCAACGAGCGGGAGTAATTTTGAAGCATGACATGTTGGGTATCAATTTACTCAGCATAACATTCTCTTTCACAATATGGAAAAAAATTGGGCTAACTTTACTGTTGTCTTATTTTCTAACTCAAAAAAGGTGCTTGTAAGACCGCTGTGCAAATTCGGTGTGACAAAGTATTGCAACAACAGCCATTTTATTCTCTAGGGTGTTAGAGAAAAAAATATATAATGTTTGGGGATTTTAAGTAATTTGCTAGCAAAAAAAAATATTTTTAACTTGTAAACACAGAATCTCAGAAAAAGGCTCGGTCCTTAACCACTTCCTTACTGGGCACTTAAACCTCCCTCCTGCCCAGACCAATTTTCGGCTTTCAGCGCTGTCACATTTTGAATGACAATTGCGCGGTCGTGCGACGTTGTACCCAAACAAAATTTGCGTCCTTTTTTTCCCACAAATAGAGTTTTCTTTTGGTGGTATTTGATCACCTTTGCATCATTTCTGATCGCCACTATAAACGAAAAATGAGCGACAATTTTGCAAAAAAGAACAATATTTTTTACTTTCTGCTATAATACAAATCCAAAAAAAAAAAAAATATTCATTAGTTTAGGCCGATATATATTCTTCTACATATTTTTGGTAAAAAAAAAATTGCAATCGGTGTATATTGAATGCTTTGCACAAAAGTTATTGCGTCTACAAACTATGGGAATTGATTTATGGAGTTTTTATTATTTTTATTTTTTTTTACTAGTAATGGCGGCGATCTGCGATTTTTATTGGGACTGCGATATTGCAGCGGAAATGTCATTTTTTAAACATTTTTGGGACCACTGACATTTATACAGTGATCAGAAATTTAAATATCCACTGATTACTGTATAAATGTAATTGGCAGGGAAGAGGTTAACACTAAGGGGGCAGTGAAGGGGTTAACAGTGTTCCCTGGGTGTGTTCTAACTGTGGGGGGGGGGGGGCAGGCTGGGCCAGTGACAGGGATCAGTAGATCTGGTATGTCCCTTGTAACAGAATGGAGAACCGCCGTGTTTACATCGGCAGTTCCCCGTTCTGCAGCTCTGTCAGGCGATCGTGGGTCTTGAGCGGACATCGAGTCCGCCCGACCCACGGGCACGCCCGCGCCCGGGGGCGTGCACAGGGGACGAGGTCCATGGACGTCGTCCAGGTATTTAAGATCCACGCTGGAGCCATACTTCAGCAATAGCGCGGATCTGGAGGGGTTAAAGTGGTTGTTAAACCACTTGTATAAAATGCTCCCATTCCCTCTGTGTTAGCACAATATGTTCCCCTGTGTCTGTGTTATAACATATATATACTTATCTGTATAGATAACACACAGGCTTCCGAGGATCAGTTGTCTTTTTTCTCTCTCCTCTGCTCAGTAAAGAGAAAAGGGGGTGGGAGGGCGAGCACTGCTGCTGACCTCAGATGGGGAGGAGAGGAGATAGAGCTCTGTGTAGGAAGCCGGTGCGTTATCTATACAGGTAAACGGACACAGGCAAACTTCTTGTTCTAATACATAGGGGATGGGGCTTTAAAAGTTAATTATAACAGCAGAGAAGAGACTCTAGTACTGACAGGGAGAGGGAGGGGGAGGAGGGGGAGTTGAAGACAGGCAGAGGAGAATAGGAGAGCTGCTCATGACACAGACTGCACAGACCACGGGCTCTCAGGATCAGCTAATATAATAGGGGAGTCTGCACTCAGGGGGGAAGTCATGACCTGGCATTATCAAACAGGTATTTTAGGGGATACAGAGGGATAATTTAAAAAGCAAAAGCACCATGGTGCTAATTGCACATTAAAGAGACAGGAGCAGCATTTATTTGGGGGTTAACAAACGCTTTAAGTGGTTAAATATCGCATGAGAGGACCACTACTTATTTACAATTTTGCAATTGCAATTTTTTTTTTTGTTGTGAGTTGACTTTCACTACTGTTTTATGCCGTATTTACTGAGCAGTTTTGCTTTCTGAAGTAAATACCCCATAAAGAAGCAGTGAATTGACATTATCAGGATTGCATGTGGTATTTGGGAAAACGCCTAAATGCTGCATGCGATCTGGTTCTGTGAATGGAGCCTAATATGTTCACAATGTTTTATATATAATATAGTTCAGTTTCAGGATACTGATTAATTTAGTAGAGAAAGGATGGAGTATTTCCTGGTTAGAAATGTGTTGAATTGTGAGTAGCATAAATTGTTACATGTGCATGACTCAGTCTGTGCAAAGTGAAGTTAAAGTGATTGTAAAACTATTTTTTAAATGATAAAAAATATCATACTTACCCGCTCTGTGCAATAGTTTTCCCCCTCTTCTCAGGTCCCTTCTCAGGCGCTTCTGGCCCCTCCCCTGCCGAGTGGCCACCATAGCAAGCCGCTTGCTATGGGGGCACTCATGCAGGCTCACTCCTGAAACAGCATATCTGTGTGTCCATGAGTGTGAAAGAACCCTACAGGCCAATTCACACCTATACACACATTTCCTGCTTTCACTGACAGGCGCTTTTTGGCATTTCAGAGTGTTGCCAATAGAAATAGGCCTACACTTGTGTCTATGGGTCAACAAATGTACCTGCACCATTGATTTCCAGCATACCACAAGACAATGCATTCATTCTGTTCTACATGCATTGCCGTGTGCTGAGGAGCAGGTAGGTTTATTTACAGCATGTACACATTATTGAAAATGAATGGGAATGTGCTGCAACGTGTTGAGGTACTATGCATCAATGTCCATTATAACATGCAAATATTACTAAACCCAGTAATATGAAAATAGTTAATCTGCCCCCTGCAGTGCCCACAGCTTATAAATCTTCTTTTTACATTAAAATACTGCCACTATATACTGTACCTTTTTGGCTTATCTGTATACCCCGGTCATGTGATAAACTGCAGGGTCTGCCCAGTGCTGGGTGTTCAGGTAGGAGGAGATTTCCACTATAGCAGTGTCCTGATGTTGTTATGGGAGGCGGATCATCCATCAATCAAGATGTGACATCCCACCCACTGTGTTCATTTTTAGTTACTGTGCATGGAGGGAGGTACTGGGCTGACATTTAGGTTCTGTATGCACGCCCACATATGTGATGTCAATATCATGTCACCTGAAAAGCTCAGCTCAACAAGGAAATATTCCAGCAATCGAGACCAAAATTAGTATGTGCAGCCAGGGCCACTGTTAGAAATGATGGGGCCCCGTACAGCCTTCCTGATGGAGCCCCCCAACCCCCCTACCCCGCCCAAGCCCCCCCCCCCCTCGAGGTGCAGTGAAACAGCAGCACTTACTTTATCCACCTACACCCAAAAGAATGAAAAAAAGCCCCTCTTCTGTTCCCAATTCCCAGGCCCCTCTGTTGACCTGATGGGGCCCAGGGAAATGTAATTTAAGCTCCAGTAAGCAAGCAGGAGCGGGGGGTGTGGTCTAGTAAAATCTAGTTTATTAATTTAGGCAGAAATAAATAATAAAGTTGCCCTGCCCCCCCCCCCCTTGTTTAGCTGATGGGGCCTGGGCCCAGTACAACAGGACCAGTTGTGCTACTTTATCAGCGGCCTTGTGTGCAGCTTTACTACTCTGACTGTGTATTTTCTGGCTTTGCCAAAAAAGACCCCGCAGGAGGGGGAGGATCTGTCCATACAGGATCAAAGAGCCTTTTTACACAATACAGAGGATTAACCCCTTAAGTTCCACAGTGAGTATGACAAGCATGCTATTCTGCATATACAGACAGATTTTACTGTTGTGAGTTTAGTAACACTTTTTTAATGTGTATACAATAATGCGGGAAGAGGTAAGAATGGGCCCTAAATCAGTGGCTCCAAAGCACATCCCTGCACATCAGTAAAATACGATCTGGTTTGCTCATCGTATACATTCACTTACCTTTCTGTGGGATGCCTACAGAAGAAGGATGGCAGTGTTGCTGAACATCACCTCTTGACTCATCAACATAAATGTATCTGCAGCCAAATTCCATCTCAGACACCTGAGAACGAACCGTATGTAAGTACAAGAACAAAGAAGTCAAGCCCAGTAAAATCAACTGAACAGGGTGATTAGATAAATGCTGGTTATTTCACTTGAACAGGGTTGGGGCAACTAAACTCACCTTAGCAAAAGGTATACAATTGTGCTCATAAGTTTACACACCCTGGCAGAATTTATGATTTCTTGGCCATTATTCAGAAAATATGAATGATAACATAAAAACATTTCTTTCACTCGTGGTTAGTGTTTGGCTGAAGCCATTTATTATCAATCCACTGTGTTCACTCTTTTTAAATCATAATGACAACAGACACTATCCAAATGACCCTGATCAAAAGTTTACATAACCTGGTGATTTTGGCCTGATAACATGCACACAAGTTGACACAAAGAAGTTTGAATGGCTATTAAAGGTAACCATCCTCACCTGTGATTTGTTTGCTTGTAATTAGTGTGTGTGTATAAAAGGTCAATGAATCTCTGGACTCCTGACAGACCCTTGCATTTTTCATCCAGTGCTGCACTGACGTTTCTGGATTCTGAGTCATGAGGAAAGCAAAAGAATTGTCAAAGGATCTGCGGGAAAAGGTAGTTGAACTGTATAAAACAGGAAAGGGATATAAAAAGATATCCAAGGAATTGAGAATGCCAATCAGTAGTGTTCAAACTCTAATCAAGAAGTGGAAAATGAGGGGTTCTGTTGAAACCAAACGACGATCAAGTAGACCAACTAAAATTTCAGCCACAACTGCCAGGAAAATTGTTCGGGATGCAAAGAAAAACCCACAAATAACTTCAGGACTCTCTGAAAACATGTGGCGTGGCTGTTTCAAGATGCAAAATAAGGAGGCACTTGAATAAAGATGGGCTGCATGGTCGAGTTGCCAGAAGAAAGCCATTACTATGCAAATGCCACAAAGTATCCTGCTTACAATACACCAAACAGCACAGAGACAAGCCTCAAACCTTCTGGCACAAAGTCATTTGGAGTGATGAGACCATAATTGAGCTTTTTGGCCACAACCATAAACCCTACATTTGGAGAGGAGTCAAAAAGGCCCGTGAAACGCGGAGGAGGATCGCTGATGTTTTGGGGATGTGTGAGCTACAAAGGCACAGGAAATTTAGTCGAAATTGAGGCAAGATAAGTGCAGTATTTTATCAAAAAATACTGGAGGAACATTTGCATTTATCAACCAGAAAGCATGGGACGTACTTGGACATTCCAACATGACAATGATCCAAAACACAAGGCCAAGTTGACCTGTCATTGGCTACAGCAGAATAAAGTGAAGGTTCTGGAGTGGCCATCTCAGTCTCCTGAC
The DNA here is from genome assembly GCA_018402905.1 of Glandirana rugosa. Taxonomy (NCBI): domain Eukaryota; kingdom Metazoa; phylum Chordata; class Amphibia; order Anura; family Ranidae; genus Glandirana; species Glandirana rugosa. The sequence continues at coordinate 1,378,975 of BLSH010024490.1, read as the reverse complement.
CTCAATATCATTGAGCCACTCTGGGGAGATCTCAAACATGCAGTTCATGCAAGACAGCCCAAGAATTTCCAGGAACTGGAGGCTTTTTGCCAAGAGGAATGGGCAGCTTTACCATCTGAGAAGATAAAGAGCCTCATCCACAAATACCACAAAAGACTTCAAGCTGTCATTGATGTTAAAGGGGGCAATACACAGTATTAAGAACTGGGGTATGTAAACTTTTGATCAGGGTCAATTGGATAGTTTCTGTTGTCATTATGATTTAAAAAAGTAAACACAGTTGATTGATAATAAATGGCTTCAGCCAAACACTAACCATGAGTGAAAGAAAAGTTTTTGTGTTCTCATTCATATTCTCTGAAAAATGGCCAAGAAACCATAAATTCTGTAAATGTAAACTTATGAGCACAACTGTATTTATCATGGAAATAGTTTGAATTGCTAATTCTTTAATCCATGCCTAGCAAAATTATACCTTCTATCTTTGTCAGATGGGAAAGAGAGACACCTTAAATTTACAGGCAATGGGCACATCCTTGCCAGGCCCCCAGTTAAAAAGCACATGAGGAGTTCATACACATAAAATTATTGTTTTAACACAAGTGCTTTTTTACTACTACTTGTCTACACTTCAAGGGTTAAATGCTCGATGCATGTTGTACCAGTAACAAGGACCGCTACTTACCAAATCCCTCACTTCCGCAGATTTTCTCCATGCTATAAGACCGGCCCCCCGCAGCCTCTTTTCTATGGTTCTTCAGCAGTCGCAGGCACTCTGATGTCATCAAGTACACTAATGTCATAAAGTTGCAGGGTGAATAATCCTGCATTGTACATGAGGACGCTGAGGGACCACCCGCAAGCCAGAGCTTAAAGGAGAAGAATTGAGCTTCAGCTACTGGGGGAGTGAGGTATGCGGTAAGTAAAAGTCCTTGTTGCTGGTACCCAGAGCCACTGTTAGAAATCACGGGGCCCCGTACAGGCTTCCTGATGGGGCCCCTCCAACTCTGTCTACACCCCACCCACCCCTCAAAGTGCAGTAATCAGCGGCACTGACTTTATCTGACTATGCCCCAAAAATGAACAAGTCCCTCCTTTGCTCCCACCTCCTGGGCCCTTCTGTTGACTGGTTGGGGCAGAGCCAAAGGTAATATATGACTGGTAAGCAACTAGGAGCGGAGGTGTGGTCTAGTAAAATCCATTTATTTGTTTAAGCAGAAATGACCAATAAAGCTGTCGTCCACCCCATCTTTAGACACTGCACCTCCACTGATTGCAATTCAAGTATGATGATATTGTTGAGAGGGATCAAGAAGTGTCACCAGGAAATGAGAAGTGTGGACACCGGTTCTGGTAACAACTGTCACAAATTAGATTTCTTTTTATTTTGGACACATTTTTACATCTGTCATGTGTCTGGGATTCCCCAATGTGGTCATAAGCCTCGTACACACGGTGCGACGCTCGTACGACTGGACATCCAAAATCGTATGTTGGCTGTTGTATCTCCTATACTGACGTGCACTAAGCGATCGTACGACCAAGCCTAACGTGGTGACGTGTTATGAAGAGGAAGTTCAGGTGAATGTGATTTGTGAATCAGGAACGTAGGTTTACACGAATGGACACTTCCGGGCGTTCCTGACTTCTGAGCATGCGTGTTTTGCACGTACATCTTTGTTGGCCCAACTTCTCTGTACACATGGTACAACCACTTGTTGTACAACAAAAGTTTCCTAGTCTGCTCATCCAACTTCTGTTGTACGACCGTCGCACGCCGGCTGTTCTAATAGCGCGTACTAACGGTCGGGTGATTGTTGTCGTACAACCGCTGTACCGTGTGTGCTTATAAGTTATAACATTTCTCTACCCTATCCAAATCAACCCAAAAATGACAATGACTACTGTAAAGTTCCACCTTAAATCGTCCCTAGAAGTACTCTACCAAGCATTTGTGAAATAGCACAAAAACTTCTAGTAACAGATATAGGTCAGCAGGGGAAAAAAATTCTGAATATAACAAAAAGGGAATGCACAGAGACAACGACTGCGTAATCTGTGTTCCTTAGAAGCAGATTTTACATCCCCTTCCGTGACTACAGCCCAGAGTCAGCCAAACCAGAACAGCAGGTTGAACTTCTGAAGAACTAGTGACAACAATCAATAAGTAGTTAAAACGAAAGATATTTTAAGTTATGAAAATGTGAACTTGCAAATTGCTTGCATATTTCCTGTTTTAAACATAGTACCAATCATTCTCTCCGCACACCAGTGCTGCACCCTTCTTCATTTTGTTCAAAGTGCCCAGCATTGTTTATCCCACTTCTTGTAAGCCCAAGCTCCCAAAGGGTAAATCATTATTACGTTGACCTAAGTTCACATGTCAACTGACCACAGGCAGTAAAGGTGCAAGCACAGTTTTCCAACATTGGGGCACATAATCACCCATACCACTCTTTCTGATTATCAATAACAATGTAAGCAAAGACAACTGAGTTCCTGAGCAACAGACTGCAAAGTATGGTAATGTTGTAGCCAAGAGGCCTCCTACCACAAGTGCAGGTCCTTATCAGTGCTCTAGAGGCCAGGCTGTGATGATCTGGGCAACCTCAAAACTGAGTCAGGAACACCAGGGTACCCTTATTCTCTTAAAATTTGGAATGGAATGGATTCCATACTCCCCCCAGAGAGAATACACCAGGACTGCATTTCCTGTAATCATTAGCAGTACTACATTATACAGTAGATCACTCCAGAACCTTTTAAAGTATAATTAAAGGCAAAACATGTTTTAGTATTGAACAGAGTTACAACACCTATTATGTTTTTACTGCTGACTGTGTTCCCATTAGGGGGATTCACTCTCTCTATTTGTCCTGTTTTTTCATTATCATTGAAAGTAAAAGGTTAATTAACCACTTCAATACAGGGCACTTTCATCCCCTACCTGCCCAGGCCAATTTTTAGCTTTCATGTCATGCAACACTGTACCCAAACACATTTTTTTTATTTTTTTCCCACAAAGAGCTTTCTTATGGTGGTATTTAATCACCGCTGGGGTTTTCATTTTGTGCGCTCCAAATAAAAAAAAAAGACTGAAAATTTTGAGAAAAAAAAGCTTTTCTTCGTTTCTGTTACAAGACTTTGTTTTCTCCTTCACTGATGAGCACTGGTGAGGCAGTACTGATTGGCACCGATGAGGTGGCACTAATGAGCACTGATGATGAGGCACTTATATGCAGCACTGATGGGCACTCATAGGTGGCACTGATATGCAGCACTGATTGGCACTGATAGGCGGCACTGATGGGCACTGATGGGTGGCACTGATGGGCACTGATAGATGGCATTGATAGGCAGCACTGATCAGGAGGCACTGACAGGCATCACTCATGGGCACAAAGTACCATCCTAATGGGCACAGATTGGCACTGATTGACATCCCCAGTGGGCTCACCTTGTGGTCTCCAGTGGGCATCCCTGATGGTCTCCAGTGGGCATCCTCGATGGGTCTGCATTAATAATCAACACCCCCCCCCCCCCACCAGGAGAGCAGCCGATTGGCTCTTCTCTACTCATGCCTGTCAGTGTGACTGGAGGAAAAGCCGATAAACGTTTCTTCCTGTTTCCGCTGTGATCAGCTGTGAGTGGACACAGCTGATCACATGATAAAGAGCTTACATCAGAGGCTCTTTAACAGGATTCGGAAATACGCTGTGTCAGTCTCCGGGCGCATGATTGCACGATTACGTCCAGTCAGAATAATACAACCACTTTGTGCTCCTCATTTTGCTATATGGCGGGCAGGTGGTTAAAATTTCGAATTTTGGATTGTCCCCAGAAAAGCAATACAGGGGAAATCTTCTAATGGGGACACTAGTTCTGGTGACCTGGGAGGCCCAAAGGGATTACCTTAAGTTGCAGGGATTTCCTCACACTTCCTGTTTTGGTTATGGGACAGACGGTGAAGGTAAATCAACCCAAATGGGACAAAGATGGCAAAAAAAATCTGACCTTACTGGAATTTAGTTTTACTTTAACTTTTAATTTGCATCTTAACCCCTTGATGCTGCCTGTATGCAGAGGTACGGTCTCAAGGAAGTGAGTCTTTATCTGTGAGGCGCAGATATGTGTACCTGTCTTTGTTCAGGGAGCACGCTACACAGTGCGCTCCCAGCACAGAGACTGGACTCTCACCACAGTGCGCTCCCAACACAGAGACTGGGCTCTCACCACAGTGCGCTCCCAACACAGAGACTGGGCTCTCGCCACACAGTGCGCTCCCAGCACAGAGACTGGGCTCTTGCCACACAGTGCGCTCCCAGCACAGAGACTGGGCTCTCGCCACACAGTGTGCTCCCAGCACAGAGACTGGGCTCTCACCACAGTGCGCTCCCAACACAGAGACTGGGCTCTCGCCACACAGTGCGCTCCCAGCACAGAGACTGGGCTCTTGCCACACAGTGCGCTCCCAGCACAGAGACTGGGCTCTCACCACACAGTTCGCTCCCAGCACAGAGACTGGGCTCTCACCGCACAGTGCGCTCCCAGCACAGAGACTGGGCTCTCACCACACAGTCGTGACACGCCACTCTCGGGTCAGAGACACGACCCTCGCTTGACACACCACTCTCGGGTCAGAGACACGACCCTCGCGTGACACACCACTCTCGGGTCAGAGACACGACCCTCG
>BLSH010024490.1:1345544-1360672 GCA_018402905.1 Glandirana rugosa | reverse complement strand
CCACTTTGCCGCCGTCAAATGCCGATCGGCGGTCGGCAAGTGGTTAAATAGTTCATTTGGGCCAAGCCGGTCCAAACAAACTACTACCTATCTAGTCGTGAAAGTAATAGTTTGTTTGGACCAAATCTGTCCAAAAAACCTATTTGAACTTCACTAAATCATGGAGATCAGATTTACACATTTAGAAGACGATATCTGAGGGATTGGCAGCTGCATGAAAGGCACACATTTGTGTATACATATAAAAACCATATACATTCTTTGTTTCTTTTCTTATAAATGACCTCTATTTTCAGCTGCATAAGAGGTATAAAGAGGTGGGGTGGAGAAACAGCAGCACACTGAGGTTTTCAGTTAATGGCTGTGCAGGGGGAGTGCCAGCATTGGTCTTGGCTATTGGAGGACAGGCAGACTGTGCTTCCAGCTTTGCCAAAAAACTGACCACACTGGGATGGATGTGCTTCTGTGTCCGGAGTTCATCCCAAAGGGTGAGATCTGACCAATATTGCTGAAAGCGGCCAAGATCTGAAACCGCTGTTGTCACACTGGCAACAGGTCACGCCACATGCAAGCGGCATTATGCTCAAGCAGGTGTTAGCTGGATCTGCTGCTTCTTTCCAGGCTGAAGTTCTTAGTTCTCTGGGTCTCTGATAGGGTGGCCCAAAATGAGCTCTATGGTCACAGCACACACTTTTATTTTATAACATCAGCATTGTAATAGCAATAAAATCAATAGTTATATTTGACAATCCAATATAAGCCTATTTGAAAAATCTCCTTTCATGATGTGAGTGCTGCGTCTGCTGGGCAACTCGTTCTACAACTTCTTGGATTCCCAGCAAGCTTTGCAGCTTCCCCTTTGCTGTTTACCTTTCCGTTTCTAAGGACTACATATCCCATGGTTCCTTACTTCCTCCAAGCAATGATTTCTCTACTGACTCCGCCTTCTGAAACTCCTCCTTTCAGCACCCCTGTAGTTCTGTGATATAGCAGGGCCTACTCACAGGGCATAGTGAATACATGTTACAGAATACAAGGAAATAAATGTGTGGGATCTGCACAAAGGTTGTTCCAGCTAGCAGGATTAGTTTAGCAATATTTGAAATATAGTGTATAAATTAATATATGATTTTCATTTGTGACCATAGATGGGCTTTAAGGCTCGATTGATACTAATGCATTTTGCTTTTCAGCATTTTTTCACTGCTTTTTGCTGTGCTTTCTGTGTTTTTTTTACCGCATTTTGATGTGTTTTTACCACGTTTTTACTGCAATTTGCGTTTTGCGTTTTTTTTTAAACAAGTTATTTATTTCTTTTTTTTGGAAAATTTTGTTGCAAGGCAGATTTAAAATGCAAAACACAAATCGTGGTAAAAACGCATTAAAAACACAGCAATTGCAGTTTTCTTGCCGCCCATTCAAGTGTATTACATGCAAAACGCTGCTTTTTGCGGGGAAAAAAGTCCCCGACCCTTTCCAAAAACGCAGAGGCACAAAAATGCATTAATGTGAACATGTTCCATAGGAACGCATGTTAAAAAAATTCCCTGCATTTCTGAAAACTGCAAAATGTATAAAAAAAATGCACTAGTGTGAATGGAGCCCAAATCTGAGGCAGGTAGCCAGAGCTACTTATAGACAATAAACAGTACTGCCTATATAGGCCCATTTTTGTTTACCAGGGAGCTGTGACCTTGAATCGGTCCACATGCATACTGTATGCACTAATGTAATTAATGCTTGCAGATTTGTGAGATAAGGCAGAAGGCAAAAACGAGTCACACAAATTCAAATCTGTGCTCTTCCCTTATTTGCTGCTGCCTCAGTTCTTCTGTAATTTAAAGGAGTTCTTAAGGCAGAAGTTGTTTTTTTTTTACCTTAATGTATTCTATGCATTAAGGTAAAAAACTCCCACTATTTGTGCCCACCCCCCCAAACACTTACCTGACACGGACCACTCTTAATCCAGTGTTCCCGTCGGCAGCCCCTTGTGGTCTCTTTTCCTGCATTCACGGGATTGGCTGAGAGCTGCGGGAGCCGTTGGCTCCTGCTGTTGTCAGTAAAGTCTAGTAAGGAGGGAGCAGGGGGTGGGGCTGAGCTGTGCCGTGTGTGTTAATGAATGCACACAGCCCAGCTCAGGATGAAACCTGCACGTGTATTCCCATAGCAAGCCGCTTGCTATGGGGGCACTCGGAGAAGAGGAGGAGCCTAGAGCACTGACAGAGGACACTAGAAGTGGAGGTTCAAGCCACTCTGTTCATCACTATTGCACAGAGCAGGTAAGTACTGTGTAACATGTTTGTCACTTTAATAAAGTGCCAAAAAAATAATAATAATAACTTTACAATCACTTTAAAATGGCCACACATATCTGACTGTGCAATCCCTTTTTACCAACATCTATGAAATGCAATGGCCAACCTTAATCTAATCAAGATGGCAGCATGTGTGGCCAGCTGTCACGGGAGTCACTTTGGGTGGGGGGCCCTGTAGAACCCAGAATCCCTTGGAAAGGTTGGGAAACCCTTGTCTCAGCTCACCAGGCCCCTCTTATGTCTAAGTCACCATGTGTCTTTTAGGGGCACAGGGTGACCAAGAAATTGGACAGCTATTTAATGGACTCTGAGAATGTAAGTTGGATTACTGCAGATGGGACAGTGATATTTATCAACAATATCTCTCAAGAAATCTATGATACATTAATGCCACTGTATCAGGATGATGGAACATTGTATGGGCCTTGTAGATTGTTGCCATGCCATCTCCACGTCCTGAGTAATCAAAGCATTGCTTAAATGTGTATTCCTTGGACTCCAATAGAGGAGATGGTCCGTCTGCTAATTAGGTCTTCTTGTATTGTTTGAAGGTTTGCTGTGTTTATGCTTATGATAATGTGTCCTGTGTGCAGTTTGTATTGTTAGGATAAGACGATCAGGAGAGGAGGGGGTAAAGTACTCCCATGGTGTATGTATATATATGCTGAGTTCTTGCCCAATAAATTAGTCCATGTTCCCACAAGCTAGTGTCGTATAGTTTGTTCGCGTGACTATAACATCTGATCTCTGATGTTCAGACTGAAGAAAGCGGTATTCTGACGGAAGTACTCAAGCGGAGTGGGTTGGTTCCGTCACACCAGCTTCACACTCCCCATTCACGTTTGAATAATTGGGAATCACAGGCAGAATTGGTGGAGTTCTGCCCATAATTCCAAATCATACAGAACGTGCAACATGCCTTTGCGTGCCGTTTAGGATGAATACAGTGCGATTTTGTCATGATTGTCACGTGAGAATCGCGGCAAAACTTGTATGTGTAATCATGCCTGGCTAAGTCAAAATTTGTTCCTTGAGCTGCTGTGGCGCAACAAAAATGCATATGGCAGCCCATTCAATTGAATGGGGTGCCCTATGCGCGACATGCAGAAATACAGGTGAATCGCGCTTTTAGAGAGGACCCGCGTTCCCACTAAGCCTAATGTGAATGGGGGCTTAGGTGGAAGGTGTGGGTGGAATTCAGACATCATACAGGTTTTTGGGCTGTATAATAATGTTAGCACAGACCATAAAATTAAATAATCACGGAGCAAAAAAATGGTGTTTCACTCTTCCAGGTAAATCAGCTACAAAGAATAGGGGGAAAAGGAGGGAAAGCCGGTTTTAAGGCTCCCCTTTTTCTCATGGGATCTAGGGGGCTAGTTCAACGGTAAGGGGGGCTCTTGATAGGCTCTTCCAGGTCAGCTGACCTGGAAGGTTCTGGAATTTGGGAGCCCCAGTTCTAGGATAGGTCAGTTTAGGTCATGTGGTAGTTTAGAAGTTTCTGGAACCTTGGGGGACCCCTATAAAAAGGGCCCTCTTATCAGGTCGGGGCCAGTCAGCTGAGGTAGGACCACACAGAAGAGCTATAATACAGTTGGCGTTCGTGTACCTCAGCTGATATGAAGACTCTGTTACGACAGCTGCTGGAGCGGGCGGAATCCGAACAAGGAAATGACTGGCTGTGGAGGTGCCTCGCATTGCCTGTGGATCCTGGGTCGGCAGCGGAGGAAGGCGCTCTTACCTCAGAGCGCGCAGCAGAGAATGCGGAGGAAGTCGGTGATCCCAGAAGAGAGGCGGGTCCTGCGGCGGAGATTCCGGTTCCTGGTCGGCTCAGCGGTGTCACTGAAGAGGAGGGAGGAGCTACAGCGGAGAGGCCGGAAAAAAGGCGGCGTGTCCGAAGCCGTCGGCTCTCCCCCTCTCCGCCCAGGGCCGCGTCATCCACCAGAGCTGGGGCTGCCTGTCACGCCAGGAGGAGCAGAAGAAGCGAGGACCCAGAGGGCAGTGCTATGCAAGAGGAGAGAGTGAGTAGGAGGCCCGCGACATCGTGTCCTAGGCAACAGGAGACGCTGCTGGAGTCAGGCGGAACAGCTCAGCAGCATAGGGACCCAGCGATCCCGAGCAGCTCAGCGGGGTGTACACAGCGGGTAGCTGGTGACAGTGCTGTGCTCTGCAACAGCCGGAGCAGGATGAACATTTGGCAGCTAATGTACAGGGTGAGTCTGCTCAGGTAAAAGCATTGTGAGAATTATCTGCTTCTATTAAAAGTTTAATTGCAGAAATGCATGTTAGGCAGGTTAGCAGTCCCATTCCAGCAGGTTGTCGGCGGTGGTATGGGCTGCTGCTGCGGGCTCAGAGTCAGGTGCAGGTCACATACCTGCAGCAGTGGAGCACTCTTTAGCCCCTTCTTCCTGGATGGCATACCAATCTTCTTGGATGCTATGGTTACAATTTTTGAATGCACATCAGAGGGATTTGTTTGATTGTTCGGAGAGTATAATTTTGTTGTTTTTGGAATTTTTGATGAGTAAAAAATATTCTTGGTCATATATTTATAAGACATTGTCTGTTATCTCATTTTTTCAAAAAATGCATAATTTAACATCCTGTTTGAGTTTCTTTTCAGTGCGACAAGCGGTAAAGGGTTATCAGAAGTGCCGTTCAGTACCGGATGCCAGGCGCCCTATTACGCCTTCTATTCTCACCTCCCTTTGTAGGATTTCTAGTGCTGTTTGTTTTTCAGTTTATGAATTAGTATTATTTAACGCAGTGTTAATGTTAGCCTTCTTAGATGCATTTCACATCTCTGAGATGGTTGCTTCCAGTAAGGCAAAACTTTCTGGGTTGCGAAGGCAGCATATTCAGTTGATAGATGGTTAGTTAAAAATTTTCATACAATCTAGTAAGACAGATCAATTTGGCAAGGGTATCTGGATTCAATTATCCTCTTGCAGGGGTTCATCGGTTTGTCCGGTAATGTGTATGCAAAATTATTTAGCAATTAGTAGGGTAGATTCTCACATGTTGTTCATCCATGAGGATGGATCACCTTTAACAAGATTTCAATTTAATAGTGTTCTAGGTAAATGTTGTAAGCAGTTGGGTTTGGATAACATACACATTTCATCCCACTCTTTTAGAATTGGTGCGGCCACGGAAGCGGCCAGAATAGGTTTAGATGCAAAGGTTATAAAATCTGTGGGCAGATGGAAGTCGGATTCATATAAATTGTATGTGCGTCCTAATTCTGTTATTTAATTATTATAGGCAGCTCGAGAGTGGTCTGGCTGATTGGGCACTCATTCGTTTTCTGGGCACATAGGAGAGCGAAGACGAGATCATATACAACTAATTTGGGTTTGGACTCTTCATTTCAAGTTTACTGGTCTGGAAGAAGGGGTATGTTATGGGATGAATTGCTATTCGAGTTTAGCAGGTTGCTGGCTATCTGGCTATCTGGCCAGCCCCTGATATTCTCGTTATCCATTTGGGAGGCAATAATGTAGGACACCTTAGAACTCATGATTTCATTCTGAACATGTAGCATACCATTCATCAGATTAAGCTCTCACATCCAAATATAATATTCGTTTTTTCTGAAATGGTTCCCAGGTTACGTTGGTTGGAATCAATGGTTTTGCAACCTTTTGAGAAAGTTTGCAAAAGGGTAAATAGGGCTTTGGAGAAATTTATGTCTCCCATTTACGGATTTTCGTTATGTTGATCTGGAGGGTGGCCTTCCTGGTCTGTACCGAGACGACGGAGTGCATTTGTCTGACATTGGCCTGGACATATTCAATTTGGGCTTTCAAAATATGATTGAATTGGCCGTTGGCTGGTGGGGTGGTGTGACAGGTGGGGTGCCTGTCTTTTGGGGAAAATTGTTGTAAGAATAAAAGTTCAAATATGGATTTATTAGCAGCTTGAGTCTAAGTGGCTGAGCTGTGTGTGTGTGATATTTAATTTATATATGAATTTAAGTAAAGTGATTATTTAGTTACGTTGTGTGAAAATGATTTGATATAATAATTTTGAATAAGCCGCGGCCAAAATAAAATCCAAAAAAAAAAAATTAAATTAATTAAATTATTATATACAATGTTGTGGATAGAAGATTGTCAGTTGTATATATATTTATATGAAATAAAATTAGGGTTGTCCCGATACCACTTTTTTAAGACCGAGTACAAGTACCGATACTTTTTTTCAAGTACTCGCCGATACCGATTACCGATACTTTTTTTAATGTCATGTGACAGTGGCACGAATATTTTATTTTATTTTTACAATTTTATTTTTTTATTATTTTTTACAATTTAACCTTTTTATTACAATTCTTTTATATTTTTTTTTTTATCAGCCCTGTTGGGGGGGGGGCTTTGGTGAGATATAAGGGGGTCTTAAAAGACCCCTGACATCTCTCTTTTGAGACAGGGAGAAGGGGGCTGAGGATGGAGATTCCCCAGTCCCTTTCTCAGAAGCCTCGGCTGCATTGAAGATGAATGGAGAGGAGACAGCGGTGATGTTTATTATTTATGTCCAGGCCATCCGGTCTGCGATCCCATAGGGGGAAAAGGAGGGAAAGCCGGTTTTAAGGCCCCCCTTTTCCTCATGGGATCGTGACTGGGGCAGTTTCAAAGGCCCCCCGCTAGTTCAAAGGTAAGGGGGGGCTCTTGATAGGTTCTTCCAGGTCAGCTGACCTGGAAGGTTCTGGAATTTGGGAGCCCCAGTTCTAGGATAGGTCAGTTTAGGTCAGGTGGTAGTTTAGAAGTTTCTGGAACCTTGGGGGACCCCTATAAAAAGGGCCCCATTATCAGGTCCGGGGCCAGTCAGCTGAGGTAGGACCACACAGAAGAGCTCCCCGCCCCAAAAAAAGATCCCCCCCCCTTATTATCGTTGCGGCTTAAAAAAAAAAAAAAAAAAGAAAAAAAAGCAAAGAGTGTCGTTTGCTAAAGGGGAAAATTGTTGTAAGAATAAAAGTTCAAATATGGATTTATTAGCAGCTTGAGTCTAAGTGGCTGAGCTGTGTGTGTGTGTGTGTGTGATATTTTAGGTGGTATATGAATTTAAGTAAAGTGATTATTTAGTTACGTTGTGTGAAAATGATTTGATATAATAATTTTGAATTAGCCGCGGCCAAAATAAAATCCAAAAAATAAAAAAAATTAAATTAATTAAATTATTATATACAATGTTGTGGATAGAAGATGGTCAGTTGTATATATATTTATATGAAATAAAATGTTATTAATTCAAGAATTTGGGTGTGATGTTTATTATTTATGTCCAGGCCATCCGGTCTGCGATCCCATAGGGAACAGTGACAGAAAAGTCAATGTTCCTGGGCCCAAGTCATACCAAGAATGCCATCAGCATGGAGATTGCATCTTCTCCAAGGTTTTCTCTAGGCGCTATGATGTGTTTGTGGTAGGACTGTGAGCTCCCTCAGGGACTGATGGGAATGCTTTTGGACTGAAGAAAGGGATTAGCTCTAAATAAATAAGTTAGGTAGTGAAAATGTGATGATGGTAATAAAGGGTCAGTCCACCCCACACACTCGGGTTCACCAAGACATCAGCATAGACAGGACAGAGCTCCAGGGAATATGTAAATGATGAAAGTACAACTTTCAATATGACACATCCCTATAATAGCATTTACACAGAAATATGAACTCTACAATTTATAGAATGCCCTGCTTGAAGCGACAGATGGCTGTTGGCTGCTTGCCAGTATTCCGAGGATGATAAAGCAGGTGTTTGTGGTCAGAGACCCAAGCATGACGCTCATGGTGAAGTATCATGCTACAACAATATACAGTAGCTCTAGTGGAAACTACCCAGAATGTATTGAATATCTTATTAGGTATATAATTACCAACATACATTGTTATTGCCTCCAGCCTGGTGGAAACAAGGAGGCCTAATCTATGTTTGCGTCTAACTGACCACATACCATAAACCCAAAGTACCTTCAGAAAAACAAAAAACTTGCCAAAAAAAATACTTCTTGCTTTTGTTGGCCAGGCCTCTAATAGCTGTAGACCAGGGGTGCTCAACATTTTGAAGAACGAGAGGCACTGGGTAACCGGTCACGGGCCACTATGAACTATGGGGTTTTGCCATTCCCCAAACCTCAAATATAAACAAGCCCTTACTGTCCTGAGCCCCCCTATAAGGCTGCTTTCACACTGATGCGTTGCGGTTTACCTGCACCATGCAGGTATTACATCTTGCACAGGGGCGTAACGATAGGGGTTGCAGGGGTTGCAATTGCAACCGGGCCCCATGGTCCAGGGGGCCCATGTGCCTCCCTTGTACACCTGAATAGGAGGGATGGCGGGGGTGGCATTTAGAGGACCCAATCTCCTCCCATTTTCCTCTATCCAGTTTACTTGTCTTCTGCTGTTCCCAGGGCCCCTGTGTGCTTCCCTGGTCCCCCTGGGGCCTGCTGCAGAACTTGTGAAAGGGCCCCACTGCAGTACTGTAATAAAGGGACCCACGATGGGAGTAAAGGGCCCCAGGATCAGTGGGAAGAGGGAAGGGCCCTGGCCAGGGGTCAGGGGGCCCTTCATAATTTATTGCACCGGGGCCCTGAAGGTTCTAGTTACGCCTCTGATCTTGCAAGTGTGGTGCGCTTTCTGAAAGCGCACCAAAACTCCTGTATTCGGGTCACCAAAGATCACTGAACCCGCAGGATATAATAGAAGTCTATGGCTCAGTGCAGCTAACCTGCAGGAAAGCTGCAGGTGCACTGCACTGCACCTGTGGATCAGTGTGAAAGCAGCCTCATAACTCATAATATGCCCATTGCAAAAGTGCATTGTATGTGATGTTTAATACACTGACTTTTTCCTCTTTCAGCTTCTGCTGGCATCGCTCTCCAGGCTGCTAGAAAGTTCCCAGGTGACATGCACTTGGTATCACTCTGCATGGGACAGGAGCCGACGCTACAGAGGAAGCATCGGCTTATGCAGCTATTGCTACCTCTGCGGCTGCCTGCTTCCTCCACTGCCAGCACTGACTCCATGCACTCTGATGCTCTGGGATGGCAGGTCGATGATCTGGGCTTGCCGACCCCCCATCCCAGTCCTATATGTGGGCCTCTGATGTGCAAGCACCAGGAGGCTTGCTAAGACCCCAGAGATTAATGGGTCTTTGACCTGAAACTGCCCTGCTAAATTCAGTAGAAGAGAGCAAAAGTATCAGGTAATTCGGGTAATACATCTGCCATGTAATGTTCATAAACAAAAACAGACATTTATGAGCTCCAGTCTGTGTGACAACCATGGCCCTCTTTATTGATACTGTATAAAAAACTGCATAGACATGAAGGGACAGGAAGTATGTTATTTGCAGAATTACCTAGGGAAAATAAAAGCAAAAAGAAAAATAATTCAGCAACCACATCTAAGGACAGGTAAACTGCAATATATTACAATTTTGCTTTTGCGCTTAAAGTCACTTGTAAATCTAAACTTCAAGAAATGGGCAAAATGTACCATTGGAAACCTGCAACTTTCTCTGTACACAGACCTCAGATACCTGGTACTAGGCAGTGCAGAGCTTGTCCTTGGCTCTAACATGTCTTGCACCATTGCTGTTGTGTATCTGAAGTCTGGTGAGTGTACAAGGTGATCCATGCTTTGACAAAGTTTCTTGTGAGCAGGGAGCTCTTTGATGGGTTGTAGTTGCTTTGGAGGAGGAAGTTTTCTTGTGGGGAAATTCGCTAAGGGAAGGGGGTGTGCTTTATGGGTAGGAATCTTTGTGGAAGGAGTGTTGCTAGAGGTAGAAATTTTGAGGGGTTGCTTTTGGGGGATATATTTGTTTAAGGCGGGGGGTGTTTTGCAAAAGGAGACCTTTGTTGGGGTGTTGCTTAGGGAAAGAATTATGCTGGGGCAGGATCTTTGCTTGGGGGGTAAGAGGGAGAATTTTTGTATGGGGGAGGTGGGGTTGCTTGGGGTGGAATTGTTGCCGGGTTAAAGAGGAGATTCTTGCTTTTGAAGTGTGGGGCTGTTTGAAGGAGGAAGGGGGGTTTTGCTGGGAGTGGGGTTGCTCAGGGGTGAGGGGGAGGTTTTTGCTGGGGCAGATTTTTGCCTTGAGAGCGTTGCTTGAGGGAAGGCGGGCTTTGCTTTGGTAGGGGAATTTCTCTTGGAAGGCAAAAAGGGGGAGCTTTTGGCAGGGATTTTTGCTTGGTTTAGGGGGCTTTGTAATAACAGAGATTTTTGCTTTCAGGGGAGATATTTGCCTTGAGTGTTAAACTTGTGTTAGGGAATTATTTGCATATGGTAGGTGGTGGGAGGGGGGGTTGTAGGAAATGTATGCCTGAATGCCTGAACTCTGTGTTGTATGTTAGGGCTCATTCACACCAGTGAGCTGCACATGGAATAAAGGGTGCTGGTGAACTGATTCTGCCACATTGCACTGCTTACTTTTTATCTTTTCTTTTTTGTGGCAAGTGATATTTCATTTCATTTTGATCACAACAGCCATGCAGTAGTTTATATTGCAACACAATGCACTGAAAAAAACACTGTATGAAGTTTTTTTTTCAGCACATACCACCACAATGCAATGGTGTGAAATGACTAGAAAACAGTTGGTTTTTCTTTGTGTTGGGACTGCACTAAGCAAGTTCATTTTTTTTAATATTGCTAGAGGATGTAGTTTCCTTGTTTTTGCTAAAAAAAAAAATCCTTTCCCCTTTTCCGTAACAGGTTCTTAATTAGTGTAAATGGACTGTGGCACATGTGCCGTCCAATATCCAAAGAGGAATGACAGAGAACCCAAAAGAAGAGGCGCTGGAGGGTAAGGCAAAAAGGTAGAGCTTAGCCCCGCTATCATTGGAGGAGGGCAAACAGGCAGGTGAGTCTTCCAAAATCATGCGCAGCATAATTGCACATTATGGCAGGTGCCATGCAACCACACTTCAGTCTTAAGTAATGCTAACCTCATAATCTGTACATACTCCTGACCCCTGCACTCTGTACATTACAAACGCCTGACTAGTAGTGGCCCATCCATTAGAGCGCACAGGCGCCGCCCCCTCTCTCCAGCCACCCCCCATTTATGCCATGGATAGATTCATGCATAACATGAATCTATCCATGGTCGCCCGCAACCACCCCCTATTCATGTGGGAAGGCCCCTTTTAGGTGCATGAATTACCACAGCCGGGGGTTACTTTGAAGCATCTCATTAGAGCTGCAGGCTCTAATAGCCTTCAATAAAGTGTGGCTTGTGGTGCAAAGCGTGCTGCCACAAGTCCTTAGAAAGGCAAATGAACATTTGCCTTTCTAACACTAAACCGCCTCTCCACCAATCAGGGAGCACCGGTATGTTACCGGTTTCCCGATTGGAGAAGACAGTCGATCCTATTGGACGCCTTTCTTGTCGGAAGAGGAAGCACAGACGTCGTTCCAGGCATCTCTCCCCACTCCATCGCTCCTTGCTCACCGGGCAGTTCACTGCCTGCTGCCCACTCACTGCCTGCTGCCTGTGGCCACTCACTCCTAGATGGGGTAAGTGTGGGACTTTGATGTCCCAACTACCCTGGGGGAGTACTGTCAGTGCCGCGAGCCCCACGGCGGGGGGGTTGCCTGTGTATACCCCTATATATGGTGCTGTATATACCTATCTGTGAGACTGTATATACGTATCTGTGGGACTGTATATACCTATCTGTGGGACTGTATATACGTATCTGTGGGACTGGGGCAGTATATATCTATCTATCTGTGGAGCAGTATATATCTATCTGTGGGGCTGTATATACCTATCTGTGGGGAAATATATACCCCTATATGTGGGGCAGTATATACCTATCTATGGTGCTGTATATGACTATCTATGATGCTGTATATACCTATCTGGTGATGCTGGGCGGTATACTCCTGACACAATGGGTGGAATCTATAAGGGGTGGGGCTTATGAGAAGTGGGAGGGGTCAAAAAGGGAGGGTGGGGTCTGGCGCCCCCACATCGTAAAATTTCACCAGCCGCCACTGCTTCTGACCCCTACACTCTGTATGTTACATACTCCGAACCCCTACACTCTGTACATTACATACTCCTGACCCCTACACTCTGTACATTACATACTCCTGACCCCTGCACTCTGTACATTACATACTGCTGACCCCTGCACTCTGTACATTACATAATTTTGACTCTTACACTCTCAACTCAGGCTCAAGGTTTAAGCCACTCCCACTGCTAGTGCAGTCTTGCCACACTTACAATGCACAGTGGAGTGCTATGTGCCCTTCCTTATTTTTTGCTTTGCATCCCGAAGGTGGTGCAGGGTGGGAACCGGTCAGGAAGGCTGTATAGGGCCCTGTGATTTCTAATGGCAGCCATGCATCCCCAGACTAAACAAGCATTTATCCTTTGCAGTATAGGGGGTTACTGTAAGGGTATACTTGTGTACTTGTATCTAATATTGTGCTAAACAAAAAACACTTTAAAAAGTGGCTGCTGCTCACCCTTCTCAAAAATTTTTGTGCTATAAATAAAGTAAAAAAATCTTCACTGACTCTTCTGGTGAACTATAAATAGAAATACATACCACCATAGATTCATAATCATCTGACAATGACATCAGATAACCTATTCTAACGGTGATAATAATTTTGCTGTTTGTACAGTTACCTGTCTGACTGCATACCACATCTGTCAGCACTGACTCCTCTCAGAGCATGACTCACAAAACAAACTCCTATCTGTAGAGCTAACAGTATATTGGCGGGCCTCTTTTGTTTATTGCAAGCTGTTACATGTCCTGGAACCATTGTCATACCAGGCTCCTGTGGCCACTATGGGAGCGAGTGTGAGGGGCAATGCACAATTTTCTAATGTATTGTCTCTCAGGTCCATTACAATGGTGTGTATTGACCTTTCCTCTCTCTGTAGCGGGTGCCCCGCGGGCCCGCATCTCCTTCTAGCTGCTGCCAGGATTACACAGGCTCTCAGGGAGAGAGAGCCTGTCAGCTGCTGCTGGGGATTCCCCCCCCCCACTCTCACTGTGCAGTGAGGCGAGACACATGCACAGAGCTGCTCCCTCCCCGACTTCTTCATTGGCAGGAAGGAAGGATTCAATCATCAGCTAGAGCTGCTGCAGCAAAGGTTTGTGGGACATGTAGTCCCAAACACAAACGGCCCAATAGTTTCTTATGGGGACAAGACTACACACCCCTGCATGCTTTGGGGAAAAAGTAGAAAAGGACACCAGGGGGTGACTGGGAGCTAGTCAGACCAGACCTGGGGAGAGGTATTGCTTCCCGGGTTGGCATATCGTTCTTGCCAGGCATCCACAGCTGGTAGAAGGACATCCTGCCTGAGAGGGGGATCCTAGGTGGCTGCATATCCAGGCGCACCTGCAACGACAGCGTGAAGCGTACAGTTGTGAGGTAGCCAGTCGGGCTACCTAAAGAGCCTGCCTGTTCCAGGACATTTCGCTTGGGCCTTGACCCCAGGATTGGTGTGCGGGCACTTGCCCATTTGCAGGAAACAAAGACACTGCATGCAGACAGCATTATTATTATTTTGCCCACACTTGCCAGAACCTGGGTCACATGGATGCCTTGTTAAGCAGTCAAAGTGTCTGTCCTGTTATCCAGGCACTGCAAACATACTGCATTTACACTCTAAACAATATGAGTTTGAAGTGCACTAACTAAAGTGGCTAGCCGAAGACTCAAGGCTTTCTTCTTCAAAGGGACTGAAGTTATTGTGGCCATATGGACATGCAGCCATACCCAGGGCTCATTATATGTGATGCATGACCAGGGTAGTTTGCCTTGAAAGCTAAGCCATTGGCCACTGAACTAGATGCTGCGTTTATAGTTTGTGAGCCTGTGGTGTAAGGGGACAGAAGAGAGAAGTCTGACATAAGTGAGGGTCATTCCTCTGCTCTCCTGCTGCCTGGACTCATAGAGCCAAATTCAAGTAAAGTGGTAAATAATCCATTATAGAGTTTGTTATCTTGTGATCTGTTATTATTAAAGTGTTCGCCTCTGCTCTTGGGGTTATTTGCTGTTCAGGAATCCCCTGAAAGCAGCCTGAAAGTACCATTGAGTATATTGCTCTTGATTCTCAGTCATTATTCTACAGGTAATTTACTTGAACTATACTTCTACTCAGCGGCGGCTGGTGTGGGAGGGGCGCTGGGGCGCTGGGGCGCCGCCTCCCCGCCGGCAAAAGAAAAAAAAAAGTCAACCCTGCCCCCCTGCAGGTGGCGCCGGTACATTGACTTTCTTTTTTTTTTTTTCTTTTCGGCTCCTTGGCTGTCACATGACAGCCACGTAGTGAGCCTATTGGTCGGCCATTAAAGCCTATGCAGGTGTGCTTGTTCCTGCGGCCTTGCATAGGCTAATTGGCTGCCCTGAGCCTCCGCTCAGGGTGATTGGATGCGGGGCCGGGGGCGGGTCACTGTGGCAGCGGAGGTGACTTCCGCTCCCACAGAGACCATGACCGCCCGGGGACCGACGAGGGGGGGACAGCCGCTCTCCGTGTGCCGAACTCTGTAGACCCAGCGCGCTCTCGCATGCCGAATCTCTGCAATAATCCTGCCTGCTGGATGGGGTAAGTGCAGGGGGGGACGACGACTCTGCAATGTACCCCACCTATCTCACTGGCTGCAAACTGCCCCCACCTATCTCACTGGCTGCAAACTGCCCCCACCTGTGTCACTGGCTGCAAACTGCCCCCACCTGTGTCACTGACTGCAAAGTGCCCCTCCTGTGTCACTGGCTGCAAAATACCCCCACCTGTGTCACTGGTGTGTCCACCCCCATAAAACGTCGGTCACTGTGTCCTC
>BLSH010024490.1:1317940-1332228 GCA_018402905.1 Glandirana rugosa | reverse complement strand
TTAAATTTTTTACGACCTATTTTTTTTTTTAACGCAAAAACGACCGCAAATCGTAAAAAAACGTCACAAATCCACGTAATCCCAAATCCTCGCGATCGTAAAACCATTCCTTGTAGGAATTGTTCGTCACTTATCGACCAACAATTTCTCACCCAGCCGTTCGGTTGATGATACAGAAATTTGTTACCTACTTAATAGTCGACAGTCGGCCTAAGAAGAGCTTGTCGACTTACATTTGTTTTCTTAACGGTTGTTAAGCTTGAGTTCTTTTTTTTGTCACACCCCCAGGGGGTGTTAGGTATGGTCCGGGAAGTCCAGATGTCCCACCCGGTAAATATTGAAAAGTTTCCCCCCTCACATATACTAATGTGCCACAAACAGGAAATTAATATCACCAACCATTCCCATTTTATTAAGGTGTATCCATATAAATGGCCCACCCTGTAGACCTGAAGGGCCTGGTATGGATTGTGGGGGACCCCCACACTGTTTTTTTTCTTGAGTTCGAATTGTTGGCAATTCTTTTGTTTACATTCAGCTGTTCGAGAAGAATCCGGCTGACAGCTGATAATTCATCCATTGTTTAAAGACATAGTAGTTGGCTTGCCGACCCACTCTTTAACAACCAGCTATTCACTGCTTGTTAAGGATGTTCCTTACCAAAATGCTAGCGCTCCTAAACCCTAATGCACCTAAACACTGCAAAAAAATGCTAAACGCCAGCAAAAACGCAATTTTTTTTTTTATCCAGCATTTTTTAAATTCGTTTTTAAACTGCTAGTGTTCATGGAACCTAAGGGCAGCTTTTAAATTGATAAAAGGTGTGCTTTAGTCAAATAGCTTACAGTGATAATGTACTCAGTGCAGTTTATCTTAAAATGAATATCATAGTACCAGCCTGCCCTGCATAATATTTTGGCTTCTGAAAACTATTTCCAGCTGTTCTTGCATGAATACTTGCAAGTAATATTACAGGCATGTAAATGCAATACACACAAACCATAAAACACAGGTAAGAAAAGGAGCCAAAGCATACAACATAGATCTTGGGATGGGGGATAGCAGCACTCCTCCTGGACATAGGTGTTCATGGTGCACTCTAACCAATAATGGCTGTTTCAGGGCAAAATAGTATTCCTAGCTCAAACAAATCTTATGTCTTGAATGGATTCTACCAGTGAACTGCTATTCTTATACCAGGGTAATGCTGATGCTCAGAGTGTCTGAATGGGGTTGATATTAAGTGATCTTCTGGATTTTGTGGTATATATTCATATCTAGATATCATTTCTCATCATTGTGTATTTTGCTTGTTCTTGTAGCCCCGATGATAGGGGAGTGTTGTTGCTCCCGAAAGCATTGGCTACAATTCCAGCAATGAAAATTATCTTGGACTTTCTTTCATCTGGTTTTGGTATGGGACTCCTTTCTGTGTTTCTATGGTTTGAGCTGCTGTTGGGTACCCATGGTGGGAAGCAATGCTGTTTGGATACTGCCTCGCCAGAGCATGGTTCAGCTTAGGTAGTCCTTCATTTGACTACACTTGCAAGTCTAAAAGTTCACCGTGCGTCTGAGTACAAAAAAAATCAGTTGTCTGGGATGGATTCTACTATAGAATAAAATATATAGTCTACTATATACTAGGATAAGGCTAGTTCTACGGTATCTGAATGGGGCATAAACCTGTATACTCGACAAGCGGCATTGTGCAAGTTGGAACCACAATTATTCAAATCTTCCAGCATCCATCCATCCATGGGTACCTTAAAGCTGGACTCCAGGTATGATCTGTATTGCATACTTACATTGGTCCTTCCTGAACCAATGTAAGGATGCATGTTTCATTTCTGCGGGGTCGTTGAGGAAGCTGACAATCCCTGTAGTAGTCAGAGAGGTTTGAACTATGCCTACATACTTTGTATTGATAGGTGTCCTTTCTCATCTCAGAAAGTTGGGAGGTACGGTATGTGGTGCTATATAAATATATGTTGCTTAAATGTTTTAATGATGTCGCTAGAGTAAGCTGTTAATAAATAACTTTCATTGATGAAAAAGGCCAGCTAACGTCAAAACACAAAGGAGTGGTCATATTTGATTGTAATTCAACTGGAAAAATGACAGTACAAACACCAAGGTTGAAGTGCAGATTGAGAAACACCCATGGCAGCTAACTGTACTTTATACACCCAGGATCTTACCTACATTCATTCTCAGGCCGCCCTTTACAGGCTGCTATATTTATAACTCCTCCTAACAAGGGAACAAGATGGTACTTTGGCTCAGTGGGACCATAAGAAAAGTGGGTTCACAGATTAAAGTGATTGTAAAGTCTTGTTTTTTTAGTTAAAAATAACAAACATGTTAGGCTTTCATGTACACTGCTGCTGGTAAACGGATGTTGGGGGCAGTTTGGCGTTTTTTTCAGCTACCCCTGAACTCTCCTCTATGTTATCTTATGTTATGTTACACAGGGTCGTCTATAGTCATTTCTAGGCAGTTAAGTTTAGAAGCTTTTCTTGGAAAGCAAAAAAATGCATTCAGGACGGATGTTCAGAGGCATTTGAAACAGCAAATGCCTTTAAAAGCTTGTAAAGCTCGTGTTTAGCCGCGTTTCGTTTACAGGCGTTTGTCATTTAAGAAAAAAAAAAGCGCTTCTAGACGCAAACACGGCTAAACGTGGCATGTAAATGCGGCTAAACAGCCGCTTTAAAAATCATTTTCTAGCTGTCAAGTTGAAATTGTTCAGGGGAGATTACACAACGTCCCATGTACATTAAGCCTTAAGCCTCATACACACGGGCGTTATTAATGCCGCGTTTTTTAGCTGTTTTTACAGCTTAAGGACGCAACACCATGTTATTCACACACGTCGACATTTTTGAGCTGTAAGTGGCGCCAGCATTCTTAAGCTGTAGAACTAATGCAGTACCAGCACGTTTGGTAGAACGCTCAAACGCTCAAAAACGCACATTAGCGCCGTAGCAACATTAACCGGCGTTTTATGTTTAAAAATGTATAAAAACGCGACTTAGCACTGATGTTCAATAGCGCGCAGGTATCCGTTCTCCCCCCTCCCTCCTGAAAGGTGTCAAATGTGGCACCCGAAGGGGGGGGGGGGCAGATTAGCAGAAGTTCCACTTTTGGGTGGAACTCTGCTTTAAATTCAGCCCTAAGGGTTAGGAACTTGTGACAGACACCTATTCTTAGCTCTGAAAGCCCCATGCCGATATCTCCTGCACCAAAAGATATTGTATCGAAATCAGGCACAGGTCAGAGGGAAGGGTCAGTCTTGGAGGGGGTTTTGCACAGAGCAGCCCACATTCTCCTCGGGTCCCTCTTCGGCTCTCCTGGCCCCTACTTCCTGTTGAGTGCCCCCACAGCAAGCATCTTGCTATGGGGGTACCCGAGCAGAATCACAGCTCCCTGTGTCCATTCAGACAAGGAGCCACGGCCCGACCATGCCCCCCCTTTCTCTCTTCATTGGCTGACTTTGATTGACAGCAGCAGTAGCCAATGGCACCGCGGTGCTGTCTCAGCCAATGAGGTGGGGATTCCCTGGCAGCCAAGACACTCGTGCAACATCGCTGGATCGAGATTGACCTCAGGTAAGTATTAGAGGGGCTGAGGGGGGCTGCTGCATACAGAAGGCATTTTTATCTTAATGCATAGAATGCATTAAGATAAAAAAAAACCTGATTTTACAATCATTTTAAGGCTGGCTATACATTATACAATTTTCTTGTACAGTTTTCAAAAACCATATAATATGAGGTCAAACCTAAACACTTTCAAGTTGTATTCAGTCAGACAGGCCCTTGCACTATGTAGTTGAAGGTAAATATATAGGAAATTGAATAGGAAGATTATATAATGCATGGCCAGCTTAAGGCCTCATTCACATGGGTGCTAAAGCCCGCACATTGTCAATGAGCCATTGTTTAATGCATCTGGAGCAGTCAGGTGCTGCTTGCAGGCAGCTCATGCAATTCCATGGGGATACCCACTCATCCTTATTTAAAAAGTAGGTGGGTGAGTGTCACTATAAACCAGTGATGGTAAACCATGGAAACCCAGATGTTATGGCACTACATTTCCCATGATGCTCAACTACACTGCAGAGTACATGAGCATCATGGGAAATTTAGTTCCAAAACGTCTGGGGTGCCAAGGTTCGCCATCACTGCTATAGATTAACTTGAGCTGTCTGTGCAAAACACCTGCCAGTTCTAGACACATAAACAAATGGCCCATTATGGTGTATGGATCTCGGCGCCTGTGTGAATGAGCCCTAACACGCTGAGCCATACAGGTCCAGTGACAGAAAACACACCCAAGCCAAAACTATTTAAAGTTTTGATTCAAATTCAAATTTTGATTCAGATCTGAGTTAGGATTCTACCACTGTGTCCTCATTGAGGAGATTTCTTCTAACTTTCTTTCCTGGTGACATGACAGGAAGCGGGAACAATCTGCCCATTCAGGAGCTAGACCTCAGTAAAAAACTGAGTTCCCTTTCCATCCCCATCTGGTGATGCTGTATACCCCTATCTGGTGATGCTGTATACCCCTATCTGGTGATGCTGTATACACCCCTATCTGGTGATGCTGTATACACCCCTATCTGGTGATGCTGCATACACCCCTATCTGGTGATGCTGCATATACCCCTCTCTGGTGATGCTGCATATACCCCTCTCTGGTGATGCTGCATATACCCCTCTCTGGTGATGCTGCATATACCCCTCTCTGGTGATGCTGCATACCCTATCTGGTGATGTTGTATACCCCTATCTGGTGATGCTGTATACCCCTATCTGGTGATGCTGTATACCCCTATCTGGTGATGCTGTATACCCCTGTATGGTGATGCTGTATACCCCTGGCACAATGGGTGGAATCTATAAGGGGAGGGGTCAAAAAGGAAGGACGGGGTCTGGCGCCCCCATCCTAAAATTTCACCAGCCGCCACTGCTGGGCTCATTCTCATTGTTGGAACGATTGGGCTCAGGTAAGTAAAAGAGGGGCTCGGGGGGCTGCTACACAACAAAAGTTTTTTCACCTTAATGAATAGAAAGCATTAAGATGAAAAACCAGGAGACTTTACAACCCTTACAATCCATATTAAAGAGGCAATTTTTTTTTTCTGTTCACTTACCTGATTTATGCCTATATCTAATTTCACTTCCTCATTTAGGGGCCACGGCGCCATACGTAATTTCCGGCTTTGCATTGGCTCCTGGGATATCTTGGTGAGCTTGACATGGCACTGCTCCCGTAACATTTAACATTGGCGTCTATGGTAAATCTTGGCCAGCGTGACATGGCGCGGCTCCAGTAACATTTAACATTGGCATCTATGGGAAATCTTGGTCAGCTTGACATGGCACTGCAAGTTGACCAAGATTTCCCATAGAAGCCAATGTTAAATGTTACTGGAGCCGTGCCATGTCAAGCTGGCCAAGATCGCACCATACTGCACATGCGTGAGATCGGCAGGTGCATGCTGGGTAGCCAGCATGCACGGAATCCAGGAAGGAGGACACTGTGGCTTCAGATGTTCACACTGGAGATGGCCGCGCTGTATAGGAACTTCACAAAGTAAGAAAACAATGCTGCACAAATAGAAAACTGGGCATAGTTTACAGCATACCTTTGTTACATCGCCTGAGGCATGAGTATTCTAGGGGTATTTCTATCTTAAAAATCATATTTTGGCCGGAACTCCGCTTTAAATAAATCCCCGATACCACCATCTGCAAGCAGAGAGTCAAGTCCTAGCTAGTCTTCCTCCTACAAGTATCAGCAAGTTTCTAGCAATTCTTCCTGAGCCTGCCTGTGTCCTTACTCCCTACCCAACCTGCCGAAGCTGTGGCTCCATATCCTTTGGCTGGATATGCTGGGGATTGCCATTGATTCTCTTACACTACTGTAAAGAAAATGATAAAGCCTTGTGTATAAAACTGTCTGAAACCAGAACTGCCTGCGACACTCAGAGAACTGGCATAAGAAAAGGAGCAGATGAGGGCTGTCATGGGAAAATTATTGTTACTATAGCCACTTTCCTGCAGTAGTCAAAACATCCCACTTATGGTTAAGTGGTTGGGTACTGAATGCCGGCTGGAGGAACAGGCTGTGTGTGCTTAATCACTTGCCGACCACCCGCCGTGGCTTGACAGCAGCAAAGTGCTTCATTATCGCAAAACGCTGTTACCTGACGGAGGCCGCGATATCGAGTATTGTGAGCGCGTTCGCCGCCGAAGGCACGCTCACCCGCTCACTGTGTTCTGGGGGGCCATGGAGTGAGCAGGGCGGAACCAATCTCCGCCGGCTACCCGCGATGGCTCCCCCGCAGTGAGAGAATGGAGGTCTGTGTACGTAAACACGAATCTCGGTTCTGACAGAGGGGGAAGGGCTGTGATCACAGGCTTCTTGTATATAGGAGCCGTGATCACTCTCCTCCCCAAGCCAGCCCATCCCCTGTACAGTTAGAACACACTGAGGGAACACAGTTAATCCTTAGAGCTCCCCCTCCAGGTTAACCCCTTCACTGCCAATGGCATTTACACAGTAATCAGTGCTTTTTCATAGCACTGATCGCTGTATAAATGCCAATGGTCCCAAAAAAGTGTCAAAATGGTCCGACATGTCCGTCGCAATATCGCAGTATTTCTTTTGGTGGTATTTGATCACCTCTGCGTCATTTCTGATCACCGCTATAACAAAAAAAAAAGTGTCAATTTTGCAAAAAAAAAAAACATTTCTTAATTTTTGCTAAAATACAAATCCCAAAAAAAATCTATATAAAAAAACATTTTTTTCATAGATTTTGGCCGATTTATATTCTTCCTCATATTTTTGGTAAAAAAAAATCACAATCTGCGTTTATTGATTAGTTTGCCTAAAAGTTGCTGCGTTTACAAATGATGAGAATTAATTTATGGGGTTTTTATTTTTTTATTATATTTTATTATTAATGGCGGCTATCTGCGATTTTTTTTTGTTATAGCGGTGATCAGAAATGACGCAGAGGTGATCAAATACCACCAAAAGAAAGTTCTATTTGTGGGAAAAAAAGGACGCAAATTTTGTTTAGGTACAACGTCGCACGAGCGCACAATTGTCAGTTAAAGCGACGCAGTGCCGAATCACAAAAAGAGCTCTGGTCTTAAACTGGGAAATCCTTCTGGGGCTGAAGTGGTTAAAGTGTTACTAAACCCACAACAGTAAAATTAGCCTGTATATGCAGTAAAGCACGCTTGTTATGCTCACAGTGGAACCTAAGGGGTTAATCCTCCGCATTGTATAAAAAGATTGTTTGATCATGTCTTCTCTGATCTTCCCCTTCTTCCACAGTCCCCAATCTATCTGTTGATAGAACAGAGCCTTGGGGGCAAGCTGCACATGCTCAGTTTGGTGTGTATTGCTAGAGAATTTTTCATTTTGGGAGAGTGCATGTGATCAGCACAGGGCCAATCAGCACTGTCCAGACAGAGGGTCAGGGGTCCTGCAGCCCCATAGGACAATCAGGAAAGAATGAAAACTCCTCCTACAAGCTTTAACCAGTGCTCGCTGCAGGGACGGCTGGTGTTCTTTTTTGGGGGGAGGCAAACAACCATCTCTAACCCCAGTCTGCTGGCAGCAACCCCCTGCGCTGTCGGTTGGGTCACCTGCAACCCCCATACCCCCCCCCCGGTCAGTCGGTCATCCAGCCCCACACTTATCCCATCTAGGTTGTGGGCAGGCAGCGTTCCTACGGGTGTTGGCTTCCATCACTTCCCCTCCACCTCTGCATCACAGCGGCTTCCGCCGTGCATCTCCTCCCTCATCCTCCTCAGCGTCCAAT
The DNA here is from genome assembly GCA_018402905.1 of Glandirana rugosa. Taxonomy (NCBI): domain Eukaryota; kingdom Metazoa; phylum Chordata; class Amphibia; order Anura; family Ranidae; genus Glandirana; species Glandirana rugosa. The sequence continues at coordinate 1,324,385 of BLSH010024490.1, read as the reverse complement.
AGGATTGCCTGTGCTTTCAGTCAATCAGTGACAGGTCTCAGGACCTGCTTCCTGATAGGCCAGGAGGAGGATTAGTGTGACAATAGTAAATATTCATTCGCTATTGTCACACAATTGGGTGGGCTCTGCGCCCCGAGCCCACCCTTTTTTGAAACCTATTAGAGCCTCTGGCTCTAATCACGTGCTTAAAAAAAAAAACTCTATTGCAATCCATGCGTCTGGCGCCCTGCATGTAGATTAGGGAGCCGGACGCATGGATAGGGGGGCGTCCGTGTGCCCCTAATGGACAGCCACACATTGCTTGGCTGGATACTTATCGAAGTCACAAGACTGCTATATACTGCTGATGAGAAAAGCTATTTAGCAGTTTATATTTACTAAGGCTGGGGTCACATACATTCAAATTGGATGCGTTTTTAACAACATCCAATTTCCATAACATGTGAATGTGGCTGGCTTTCAATGGAGCCAGTTCACACATATGCGGGGCGGCTGTGGTGCCATTTTGAAAAGGGCCCTGTGCGTTTTTGGGTCAGGTTCAGGTGCGAATTCAGAGAACAATTTCCACCTGAACCTGTGAACAGAAACGCACCGGACTCCGGACAGCAAACCGCATTCGCATATACGTGAACCCAGCCTAAAACAATTGCATTTCCATGTTCTGTGTACAGTGGGAGGCCAGATATAGTGAATGCAGGGTCCTGGGTTTAGTAACATTTTAAATGTTGCCAGTGGAAGAGGAGAATCTCTGTATCAAAACTGATACTACAGGGATGCTTGATGTGTTCTGCGCTACATAGTGAACACATCATTCACTCAGCATGGGTGCCATTCTCAGAACGCCTGGCATTTTTCTTAATAAATACAAAGCACTCTGGATTGGACAAGGCGGAGATTGTGACATCATTGTCACTGTAGTAACAGCAGCTACTACAATGATTCTCGGGATCCCACAGGTATGGAATAGGTGTGCTTACATTGGTCCAAGCTGGATTCATGTCACCATGCTATAAAATCCAAACCTAGAATTCAGCTTTAACAACTGCAAGCAAACAGACAGATACAACAGAGAGATATCTCTTAAGCCCCGCCCACACGATCAGAAAATCGTACGGAAAATACCACTTTCAAAGTGATTGTACAATAATCAGATCGTTAGTACAGAGCTTTCGAGAGCTGATCATGACAGTTCATCCGATATTTTCCGTCCGGACACGGTCGGCCATGCAAAAATTTTCTCATACGATGCCCGATAGTACGATTTTCGTTTAAAAAGGACAGTTGTCGTTTGAAAATGCAATACAGATACACTACAGCACATGACATTGGTTCTGATTTTTTATTCTGTCGTACGAGAATTTTCGTGACTTTAGTACACTCTTGCGATTCGATCTGAGATGAGCATGCAAAAAAACAAAACGGACGCTCATTCGCCCGATTATCTCATCGTCTGCACCGGGCATTACTATGGTAGCAACACATACAAGAAAACTATGCGCTAAGGTCACATGCTTTTTGTTTTGCAAGGCTAAAATGTCCTCCAGGCTTGTCTAGCCAGTTATTAAATGCGTTTGTCAAGGAGTTTAAATGAAGCTTTGAAAGAAGAGATAAAAGGCATTGACACTGAGACAATAGAGCTAAAATAGAGCCATTTACATACAAATACAGGGTACAGTACTGTAATCAACTTGCATGTAGCGCTCTGCTGTCATCAGATATCGAAGGTGACCTATACTTTCCGAAGTAGCAGTAATCCTGTTTTCAGAAACTGACAATCTAGGTAGTCATACAGAGGGACTACCAGTCCCAGCATATTCTTCCAACATGGACAGTCATACGTTGCTGTTTGTAGGAGCACTGCAAAGGTGGCCCACCCAATTTTGAGGTTTGTGCGAGGGTATATTCGCTTCACTTCACTTGAAATCGCACAATTTTGTCAGTGCAACTTCAGGTGCAACTTGGCTGACATCTGTGCGACCTCATGCACAGATGTCCATGCAAGTAGCATCTGAATTCTCCAAAAGTAATGCAGGGAATACTTCTTCAAATCGGTGTGGCACCGCAAAGTCGGTATCGCCCTGATTTGAACAATTCTATTGCCAACAATAGCGTGGGACTTGTCATGCGATTGTCAAATTGCATGACAGGTTGCAGCGGGAGCTCAGGGACTTCAGAGGAGAAATCTCCCCCCATTTGGTCTCTAAGGATCACTACCATCTGTCTGTATCCAATTGTGGATGGAGATGGCAGCTCAGGTGAGGACATTCACTCCTGGAGACCCCATGAGAAGTAAAGCAGGTCATACACTGATGGATCTTTTCTCGTTCAGTCTGCAGGCTGTACAAAAAAAAAACTATTTTTTCCATCCATGATATACAGTGCAGTTGATTGAATCTCCTATTAAGGCTATTGTAGTCTGGTACTGGCAGCTGTCAGGATGCAGCTGCTGTTCAGTCAACTATTTTGTGCCCAGCTCCATCAATTGAAGTCAGGCAGATTGGCAGGGGAGGGCTGGCAGCCATAGGCCTGGGGGGCAAGTCCAGTCAAGTGGCCCATTGAACCACCGAATCAGCTCACCATCCATGCTCACCCAATGGGCCTAGCAGGATCCGTGGTAGGGCCGGCCCTGGGCGCTCCCCCCCCCCCCCGCCTGCAGTTAGTTGGTGGCTGCACCCCTGGGCCCTATTTCCTTCCTCCACAAAAAAAAAAAAGTGTGAGCGGGCAGCAGCCATTTTAAATGTAAGTTAGGGTGGCCTGGGGGGCAATTGCCACCCTACCCCTTGGGCCAGCCCTCCCCTGCAGATTGGTGCTGAGAGGGCCACCCGCTGGTTCATCAGGAATCGGCCACAATTTACACAGTGTATGGGCAGCGTAACCACTTCCCGACCGTCCCACACAGACATACTGCTGCAGGACGGCCACTCCGCGTTAGATCACGTATCTGGTGCATGATCGGCACTTTCGGGTAGGGGGTATGCGCGTGCCGCCCCAGCTATGGTGTGATTTGTTACAGCACAAGCCGATCAGTGGGTCCTAGACAACGATTGGAGCAAATAGTGTCACCAGCACACCAGGATTTTCAAATGAGTCTAATCTTTTATGAAATGATCACATTGTTACAGCAAAGAGCAACGTTTCGGAGCCGCACGGGACCCCTTTATCAGGCATGTGACCGTCACCTGCCTGATGAAGGGGTTCTGTGCGGCTCCGAAACGTCGCTCTTTGCTGTAATGATGTGATCATTTCATTAAAGATTGGACTCATTTGAAAAGCCTGATGACATGCGGTTCCAGGCGCTGGTTATTTCAGCACCCGCACTACAATTAAGTCATTTGTAAAGCAGGTACGTGTGTTTTGGGAATTTTACAACTGCACTTCTAGACAATGATTGATTGCCAGGACCTGCTGATCGCCTCCATCATTCACTGAAGGGAGCTCCAAACACTGGCAGGTGATCTTGCTGTTCATAATAGCAAGGACACTTAGTAAAAGCAGCACATAATACACACATTACACATTGCTAGGCACACAGTTAACTCCTTGATCGCTCCTAGATGTTAACCCCTTCCCAGCCAGTGACAGTATATTGTATTAACACTGATCACTGTATTAGTGTCACTATTGATGTCAGTGCCAGTTATGGCCCATACACAGGATCAGATAGGGCTCTTTCACAGGGGAGATCCACCCGGCAGACTCCGCTTTGCTCAGCAGAGATCGATCCGCTGATCCCCGCTGAGCAGGCAGATGACAGGTCCATCTCCGCTCTCTGTGCTGAAACAGACCTGTCAGAGCCCCGCTCTCCTCTATAGGGAGATCAGATGAAAACGGACCACCTTTTTGTTTTCATCCGATCTGCCAGACAGATGGAAAATAGGGTCACCATCCCTCTGGAATTCACAGGCAGGATTGGATCGGATAGCAGCGGGTGCCAGCGGACATGTCACCACTGGCATCAGCCGCTACGCTGGATGAATGGAGCGTTCGATCAGGTCCGCCTGAAAAACTGACAGGGCCTGATCAGACAGCCCGTGTGAAAGGGGCCAAAATCGGACGCAAAATACTGCTTTTGAAGCGATCGTTAGTATACAGGTTTCAAGAGCCGATCACAACAGTTTATGCAATATTATTCAAAGGGACAAACTATTTTTTTCTCGTACGATACCAGATCATGCGATTTTTGTTTAATCAGTACAGTCTTCATCCAAAAATGCAGTACAAATATACAATACATGACATCACTTCTGAATTTTTATTCTGTCGTATGAGAATTTTCGTACCTTGAGTAAACTCTTCATATTCGATATGAGACTAGCATGCAAAAAAAACATTGTCCTGCAATCTCACCATATGTACGAGGCTCTAGTCAGTTAGTCCCCCCCCCCCCCAGCCAGCGTCAGTTAGTGCCAGATTGTCCACCTAACTATCACAGTCCCACTATAAACCACTGATCACCGCCATTACTAGTATAAATAAATAAATCTCCAGTATCTATACCAGACACTATAATCTTCACATAAACCAAAAAATATACACTTGCTGGGACTTTTTTTTCCCCAAAAACATGTAGCAGAATACATTTTGGCCCAAATTCATAAAGAATTTTTATTTTTTTACTTTTTTTTTGTTGGATAGGTTTTATAGCAGAAAGTAAAAACATTTTTTTTTTTTCACAAAATGTTCTGTCTTTTTTCGTTGCAGAAAATGACCAAATGCCACCAAAAGAAAGCTCTATTTGTGTGAAAAAAAATGATAAAATTTTCATTCAGGTTCAGTGTTGCATGACCGTGCAATTAAAGTTAAAGTAGCGAACTTCACTCTTCCCCCATATACTCCAAAACCTGAAGGAGGAGCGAGCAGTCGGTATTTTCTTAGTCTGCATATTCTACACACTGAACTGCCTTACATAAACTCTTTAGTGTCATTTGTTGCAGATCATTTTTAAACCCGCCATAAACCTATATGTAGTAAAATTTATACAGAACATTACAGCCTTTTCTCCTTGTACTATGACAAGAAGCCTACGCCGTCCTACTGACACCTGTACAGGTAAATATACAGTAAAAGTGATAAACTTTTCCTCACCTTCTATGTTCTGTCTGCTTTCTCCTCAGGTTGCTGTATGACTGGAGCACAGTAAACTTTCAGGCAAAGGCGTGGTCTCTTCGTGTTAAGGTGACTCGGCTGCATCTTGCATGTGCAACACACACATGGCAGTTGTCGAAACAACAATGACATTCTCTTGATTGCCACTGGAGGGAGCCCCATGAACGGAGAGCATTAGAACCAATGACTTCTGAGCAGTGCTAATTTTGGCAGCAAGTTTTGATTTAAAGGGGTTGTAAACCCCGCTGAGCAAAAACAGACCCTGCACATGGACACGTCCGTGTGAAAGGGGCTTTAATGCATTCTATGTATTAATGTGAAAAACCTTTTCTGTTGCAGCTGCCCCCCAGAGCCCCCGTTTACTTACCTGAGCACGATCGTTCCCATGCCAGGGACAAGAACACCTGCTCCAGCCGGTGTCTCGGGTCCTCATTGGATAGATCGATAGCAGCACAGCCATGTGGCTTAGGGTTGCCACATCATCCCTTTAATCCAGGACACATATGAATTACACAGGTTCTGTGGCTGATTAAGGTGGTAATTAAACTCACTTGGTGCCTTATCTACATTAAATTGGCCACAGAACCTGTGTAATTCATATGTGTCCTGGATTAAAGGGATGATGTGGCAACCCTACCCTGCACACACACTATATAAAAAATGCAGCGTAGGGCAAGCACTAGGGTTGCCACATCATCCCTTTAATCCAGGACACATATCAATTGCACAGGTGCTGTGGCTGATTAAGGTGGTAATTAAACTCACTTGGTGCCTTACCTGCATTAAATTAGACTCCTGTGTAATTCATATGTGTCCTGGATTAAAGGGATGATGTGGCAACCCTAATGTGGCTCCCACTGCTGTCAATTAAATCCAATGAGGCGGGAGGCGGGGGGTGCGGCTGGGTCCTGCTGTCTGTGTCAAGGGACGCAGCAGCAGGACATGGAAGCGCGCCCGCACGGGTGACCCCAGGGAAAGCTTCCCTGACGGGTCACTCAATGCGCTTCTGGGGGACCCCAGAAGAGGAGGTTTGGGGCCACTCTGCACAGAGGAAGGTAAGTATGACATTATTGTTATTGTTATTTTAAAAAAAAAAAAGCTGAACCTTTACAATCACTTTAATTTTAGTCTTAGGCCCCTTTCACATGGATGCTCCGTGCGCGGGGTCCATTCTTGCTCAGCAGAGATCGCGCCGCTGAGCCGACGTATAACAAATCCGTCTCCACTCTCTGAGCAAAGACAGGTCTGTCAGTGCGCCGATCTGGCAACAGTAAGCTAAAGGGTACCTCTTCTAGCCGCGTGACTGTCTGGACAGAAACGAGTCTCTCACCTCTGCCTA
>BLSH010024490.1:1294394-1314637 GCA_018402905.1 Glandirana rugosa | reverse complement strand
TGACCACTTATACTTTCCAATATGACGCGTAGGTTTCACAATCACAAATTATAGTGATAAAAAGATTGGTCACAAATCTCAACCTTAAATCTGCCACGTAGACTATAGATGGCACAGGAATGGGCCTTATTAATAAAAGTTTACATCGCACTCCCAATTGATACCATGTGGCCAATAGGATTTTGCACTATTGTACTTTACCTTGTTCAGTTTTTATAGTTTTTCATGATACATTCAACCAAATTTATCTATATGTAGTAGCGCTGCACTTTTACCTTTCTTTATAGTGTACAATTTTAGTTGACATTATGGTGCTGGCAGCTCATATATCTTATTTTGGATGCGCAGTATAACCTTTCATATTCACCAGTTTTTCATCAGTTTGTGATCAGTTTTTCTTCCGTTTTTATATAAGTTTTTCATCCATTTTTACATCAGTTTTTCATCTGTTTTTATCAATTTGTCATCAGTTTTTCATTCGTTTTTATATCCGTTTGTCATCAGTTTTGCATCCGTTTTATATCAGTTTTTCATCTGATTTTATATCAGTTTGTCATCAGTTTATCATCTGTTTTTATATCAGTTTGTCATCAATTCTTCATCCATTTTTACATCAGTTTTTCATCTGATTTTATATCAGTTTGTCATCAGTTTATCATGTTTTTATATCAGTTTTTCATCCATTTTTATATCAGTTTTTCATCCATTTTTATATCAGTTTGTCATCAGTTTTTCATCCGTTTTTATATCAGTTTGTAATCAGTTTTTCATCCATTTTTATATCAGTTTTTCATCCATTTTTCCATCAGTTTTTCATCTGGTTTTCCATCAGTTTTTCATCCGTTTTTATATCAGTTTTTCATCCATTTTTATATCAGCTTTTCATCAGTTTGTCATAAGTTTTTCATCAGTTTCATCCGTACTCATCAGTTTTTTTACATTCAATACCAATGCAAAAACGGATGAAAAACTGACCGTCAGTTTACATCCATTTTGGGTTCGATCCGTTTTTTAACGGAAGATCAAGCTTTTGATCAGTTTAAAAAAAATGGATGATGACGGATGCGGATGTAAACTGATGTAAATGGATGATCATGTGATTGACAGTGGTAACATCTTTCCTAAATATCACATAGTAGTTGATCACATTCTGTTTACAATAGTTTTATTGAGTTATTTATTTTATTTATTTATTTTAGGTACTAATATAGTGCCGCCAATTTACGCAGTGCTTTACATATACATTGTGCATTCACACCAGTCAATCAACAGAGTTATCAGCAATTTACAGATGACATCACATTGGAACAGAGATCATGAGTTAATCTGTATATTCCAATTGAAATAATATTATTAATACAAAGCCACATAAGACTACCATTCAACACAATAAGACAAATTAACCACTTCAGCTCTCACACCTGTATACCCCCTATCGACCGGGCCATATTTTCACATTTCAGCTATGTTTCTATTTATGAGGCTATAACTTTGTAATTACTTATGATACAAAATTGATACATATATCATTTTTTGGGAGACACTTGAGATCTCAGGCTGGGTTTACACCCATGCGAATTGGATGCGGCTTAAACCGAATCCAATTCGCAGGACACTTGAAAACACATTGTTTTCAAGGTGTCCAGTTCACATATGTGTGGTGCATTCGCAGTCCGCATTGCACAGAAAACGTGTGCGTTTTCTGTGCAATGCAGTGCGAATTCCCAACCCACTGTGTTCAATGGGAGTGCATCTAACACGGAGATGCGCTCTGCGCTGAACAGGGATATTTTCCCTGCTCGCAGCCCCTCCCTCCCCCCACAGCTGCTGCACTGTGAGAACGGACATGAGCCGCCTAACGATGGCTCCACCCCTTCTCGGCAGCAGACAGACTGGAATTCGCACCGGACTGGTATGAATCCAGCCTTAAGGTCTTCTGTAAATTTTTTTAATTGATTTGCATTTTAAGTGAAAAAAAACGAGTAAACATTTGAAAAAAAAATATTTTTTTTTCTAGTTTGATAAGCAATATTTTGAACACAAGTACCATTACTGTGGGGAAAAAATGATGTAGCCAATGTACCCCATAGGGGTGGCTGGTTACGGTGGTCCATCTGTCACTCTGCCCTCAATCACACATTTCCGTTCATCCAAAGTTACGGAAAAGGCCGGTACTTTGTTTTTTTGTTTTTTTTTAATTTAGGGGGATAGAACTTAGATGGGGTAGGGGTGATGGCTACACCTCCAGGTGGCTACACCTCGCCTGTGGACAACATACGACTACCCTCTGCCATCTTCCTCCTCATGGTGTCTGCTGCTAGCTGCAAGCACTGTTACTCTTTCAGGGTATGGCACCTCCCCCACGTTACCAGACAAGCTGGCACCAAAAGTCCTGATAGGCAGGCTTGTTGCAGATCACGCTGCTGTAAACCCTTGTGTGAAGGATGAAACTTTGCAGACATGCTGATGTTATCCCAACTTGTCTAGGCTTGCTGACCTTGCTGGTGGTTGCCAGTAGCAACAGTAATTTGTAGTGGCCACTGTTTTTCTGGAAAGCACACTTCTAACACAGTCTCTCCCCTTAACAGAAAGAACAGTACCAGGCATACTTTACTGTGAGCAGGAGTTGGAGCAAAAAGTTCAAGATGCCCAGCTTTTGCAGAGTGCTGGGCATGTTTGTAATCCATATTCATACTCCTCCATGGGCGTGGTTTCCACGGGTAATGGCACATGGTAACGGCACATGGTAACAAAGTCACTGAATTGCAGGATAGTGCTAGTGCCCACCCCAGTGCTGGTTGGAGCAACTGGAAAAGCAGGAGCAGCAACTGGCGACTGCTCCCGCTGATTGCTTTGGACTACGGCACACTTGTAAGAACTTTACTGTTTAGCAGGCAAACAAGTCCTTCCCTGGGTTCAATTCACACAAATAATAGAACAAGAACAGTTCCCTGGCTCAGTTCTCTTGCGGTTTCTAGGGGTAAGGACTGGCAGCTTTACAGGTGAATCCCGGACAAGCTCCCAAATGTAACCAAGGTCCCCCTTAGGGGTGGATGGTTGCAGTGGTCCACCTGTCACTCTGCCCTCAATCACACATTTCCGTTCATCCAGAGTTATGGAAAAGGCCGGTACTTTGTTTTTTGTTTTTTTTTTATTTAGAGGGATAGAACTTGGATGGGGTAGGGGTGACTGTGGAATGCCCAGTAGATAAAGAACACCGGACCTTCTATATACACCTCGGTATATACACTCCTTCCTCCCTCCAGCACGACACTTGCTGATAGTTGCACTCCTTCACTTCTCTCCTGCACAAAGCTTGCTTCTTCTCTGTGAGGCCTGAGTACAATTGTGCTAGCAGGGTTTGATGGACTACTGCTCCCAGCCCATCCTCTTCCAGGCCACCTCAGCCCTCCTGGCTGCTCCGGCCTGCTCCACTGTCCAGTGACACCGCTCCCCTGACTGGCTCCTCTGAATGCCACAGACTGTCCACTGTATCCTCCCAGCCTGCTCCAGTCCAATTTCTCCAGCTCCCAGGGTATGTCACTCACCAACACCAGTGGATCCTTTAAAGAGTCTTTTCCTGTAGCCTCTCTGTTGCTCCCTCGTTCTGCTCCAGGATCTCTCTCTTCTCCTGGCTGCACCTGAGCTCCCAGGCCTCAAGGTCACCCCCCCCCCCAGAATGGGGGCTCCCAGATGAGGCCTCCGCAACCTCTGCTACATCTCCACTCTTCCACGACTGGGCTGACCCCAGGTATTTGAGGCCAGCCCCCTGCCAATCCAGATTGGGGATTGGTCAGGGCTCCTTAGAACACCCCAGATGGCTACACCTCCCCTCCCACCTCTCTTTGCAGAAAACACCAGAAGCTTCTGGAAAGAAGTGGGAGGTCCTGATGACACCATCTGTGAATCACCCAGTCCTACCTGAGCCACTCCCAGCCCAGAACCAAAACAATACAACAGTCTCTCCTAGCAAAAATCTACCTTTACAGCACCTATCACTATAGGGGTGCAACAATTGTATATTTTATTCTGCTGCTTGTTCTATATACTGCAACACCAAAATTAAATTAGGATAACAAGGGATTATTAGGAAAAAACCCAAGCGAAGGAGCGAGCAAAAGATGAAACTGTTAAACAGGGCTTATACCGGGTGATTTACTGAAATGAAGTTTAAATAGTAAAACAAAGGTTAAATAACGGCATGTTCAGGTTAATTATGGGTTAACTAATTCCCTGTGCACACAATAAACCCTTGTCTGTGTTAGCTGCAGCCCGCTCATCTCACAAATCACTGTCTGTCAAGGGAGCTTCCATAAGACTGTTACTTTTACTAAAGTATACAAGTACACTGAATGGTCACTGTGATTGGCTATCACAATGATCATTCAATGAGAAAGGTTTCTGAATGGCTCCTGATCGTAGCATCGGCAGCTCCTCTTTCTACTCACATTGGCTGTGCACATGAATTATCAGGGGATATAAGCAACTGCTAGCAGTCCCAAGGACATACAAGACACGCCTTGAGTACAGAGGAAGAGATTTATTAGGTGTTTGTAACACACCGATGATAGGCAACTGGATTTTATCAATCTGTCACAGCCTTCAGAAGAACCGATCCCAAGGATATTTCACAGGGTACTACATTTAGAATAAAAACGATTTAATGTAATACAACTTCCATTGCAGGCAATCGGGAAACATAAACAGAGCAACACCCAGGAAAGATCAGTGGCGGGAATAAGGGAAAAGGCCAAGCAGGGGACCAGGTAGATTGGGGGAAAGGAGAAAAAGAAAAGGAACAGAGGGAAAAAAAAGGTGGGTGGGGGGGGGGGGGAGAGGGGGGTAAGTAATAAAAAGGAAAGAGTAACCAGTGTCCACTGGAATGTGGATTGGAAAGGTCCTCAAAGGGAAGTTTAAACGGTAAGACCTATAGGTGATGCAATTTTTTTTTCGACCACGGGTTGCAGGAAAGAAAGTGGCTTGATTCCCCGTATTAACACAGTCAGTGCTGATGGGGGAATCCCTCCCGCGGAGCCATTGTGTTCTCCCAACGAGGAGGGGAGCTGTCCCTGGCAGGAGAACATAGTGATTATTACTAGTGGCTATAGCCACTGGCAATAATCTAATGTAGAAATCTGACATGCGGGTTGCACCCAAGTCCACTGATGGATGGTTCGAATCCCTGCTGAACCGGCCAAGATTCTAACCATCTATGGCTGGATTAAGAAGAGTACAGTCAAAATCCACCAGTAATTTGTGTGTAATCCAGGGCTCCAGAGAAATTAGTCACATTCAAGTAAAGTTGGTCTGTAATTCTGAGAACGTTCTTAGATTATTCAAGCCACTTCTTCAGTTCTAATGAATGACAGGAAAATACGGCAGTATTTATATCCAAACAGGTAGCACTTACACCTCCATCCATACCACACAATGCTGGTCTTGGACAACAACACCTTTTTTCCATGGTGATTGGATTAAGGTGTCAGTGCTCCCTCTTTCGATATGAACGTTGGTTCCTGCCACTCCATAAAAGTAATGAAATTTCATGGATAAGCTGTGAAATGTCTTCAACCTTTCAGAACAAGTCCAGTTGAATGTGATTCCTACTAGATATAAAGTGACCTGTATAAATGACTTTTACAGACATATTTTCTCACAAATATTTGAAGTGTATGTCGGTGTAAAATTAAAGCGACTGAGCCCCATGCTGTCAGCTGACAACACACAGAATTTTTGTGGACTGAGTGATGCCAGCCCTGTCCAATCTCTTTTGCTTAACCGCTTAACCACTTCTCAACCAAGCGTGTTTTTTGGGTTCGGTGTTTACAAGTTAAAAACATTTTTTTTTGCTGTAAAATTACTTGGAACCCCCAAACATTATATATATTTTTTTCTAACACCCTAGAGAATAAAATGGTGGTCATTGCAAAACTTTATGTCACAGCGTATTTGCGCAGCTGTCTTCCAAGCATGCTTTTTTAAAAATAAATTCAGTTTTTTTAGTTAAAAAATAAGACAACAGTAAAGTTAGGCCATTTTTTTCCATATTGTGAAAGATAATGTTACGCCGAAAAATGATACCAAACATGTAATGCTTCAAAATTGCGTCCACTCGCGGAATGGCAACAAACTTTGCAACTTAAAAATCTCCATTGGCGACGTTTAAAAAATTCTACGGGTTAGCAGTTTTGCGATACAGAGGAGGTCTAGTGCTAGAATTATTGCTCTCACTCTAATGATCTTGGCAATACCTCACATGTGTGGTTTGAACACTGTTTTCATATGTGGACAGGACTTACGTATGCGTTCGCTTCTGCCTGCGAGCTCGGCGGGACGGAACGCTTTAAATTTTTTATTTTTTTTTAATTATTTATTTTGCTTTTTACTTTTTATTTTTAGACTGTTCTTTTTTTTAAAAAAAAAATTTGATCACTTTTATTCCTATTACAACAAATGTAAACATTCCTTGTAATAGAAAAAAGCCTGCCAGGACCTCCTAAATTTGAGATCTGGGGTCAAAAAGACCCCACGTCTCACATTTACAGTAAAGTGCAAAAAAAAAAAAAAAAAATGTATTTGAAAAAAATGACAGCCCAAAAAAAAAATGGACCCTTTAAGACCATTGGGCGGAAGCGACGTGTGACGCCATTTCCGCCCTGCCATATTATGGAGCCAAATGAGCGGCTGCAGCCGCTCACTCGGCTCACGGATACGGGGGGGAGAGGATCGGATCATCTCCGCCGCTGCTGGCGGGTCTGGTAAGCGACGGAGATGATGGGAAAGCGACGGGGGGGCACCTCTCCTGTCGCAGATAAAAGTGATCTCGCGGCGAATCCGCTGCTAAGACCACTTTCATCAATTTCAGAATCGCATTATGAGAAAAACTGTATCTGAATGGTGCCTGCAGCTGCAGGCACCATTCAGATATCACCACTTAGACCTAAGGACGTCAATATACGTCCTTGGTGGTTAAGTGGTTTAAAGATCACACACCGCGCGCCTGCTGCATGGAGGGGGAGCCAATCCGTGGGTCCAGCAGACCCCATGTCCACCAGCCACCCAAGATCACTCCACAGAGAGGCAGAACAGGGATCTGCCTATGTAAACAAGGAAGATCCCTGTTCTGTCAGGACAGTACACAGAGATCTTCTGTTCCTAGTAATCAGGAACAGTGATCTCTATGTTCTTCCTGTCAGTCCATTCTCCACACAGTTAGAAAACACAAACAGGGAACACATTTAACCTCTTGATCGCCCCTAATGTTAACCCCTTCCCTGCCAGTGACATTTATACAGTGAACAGTGCAGTTTCTAGCACTGATCACTGTATTGGTGTGACTGGTCCCCAAAAAGTGTCAGATTTGTGCGCCACAACGTCGCAGTCCCACTAAAAATCGCTGATCCCCACCATTACCAGGAAAAAATAAAAAAACATTAAAAGCCCAAATATCTATCCCAAAGTTTGTAGACACTATACATTTTGCGCAAACCAATCAATATACGTTTATTGAGATTTTATTACCAAAAATATGTAGCAGAACTCATATTGGCCTAAACTGATGAAGACATTTTTTTTACAGTTTTTTTTTTTGGATATTTATTATAGCAGAAAGTAAAAAATAAGTTTTTTTCAAAATTGGTTGTTCTTTTTTTGTTTATAGCCCAAAAAATGAAAACTACAGAGGTGATAAAATGCTACCAAAAGAAATCTCTATTTGTGGGAAAAAATGGACATCAATATTATTTGGGTACAGCGTAGCACGCCCGTGCAATTGTCAGTTACAGCACTGCAGTGCCGTATTGCAAAAAATGGCCTGGTCATTAAGGGGGTAAAACCTTTCGGGGCTGAAGTGGTTAAAGTGGATTTATACTCCCCTCCGCTTCAGTGCTGTGATGTTCTGCAGGCGCCTTTGCTGGTGCTGACATCTTATGGTCTTCTTCCAGGTTCAAAATCACCAGCCATCTTGATTGAACACGCTGGAATAATGTAACTCGCACATACAGGAGTTCATTCATCCTGCCACCTGACAGATGCCAGAATTGCACACAAAGCTGCACATTAGCAGTTCAGTGTTCATTGTCAACAAGATTGTGAACAGACAGATAAAAATCCTTTATTGCAGAAGAGACATAGAGGAGAAATTTATCAAAACTGCAGCAGCCAGAATCTGGAATATATAGTAAAACCTCAGATTGCGAGTAACGCGGTTAACTAGCGTTTCGCAATACGAGCAGTTTTTTTTAAAATACTGACTCGTTTCGCAAAATGAGCAGGATTAAGCCTCTGTGCATGCAATACCGCATGTGGCCAGAGGTGCGGGGGTGCTGGTGGAGACTTTTGGAAGCTGTCGGAAATACTCAGAGAAATATCGAAAGTACCAACAGCTCCTGAGCATTTCTGATTGTTTCCAAGAGCTTCCGAACCTCAGCAGCGCCACCACACCTTTGGCCACATACAGTATTGCATACACCAGCACCTCCATACCTATGGCCACATACAGTACTGTATAGACAAGCAGTCACTGTGGAACGAATTATCTGAGTTTCTATTGTTTCCTGTGGGGAAACATGCTTTGATATATGAGTGATTTGGATTACAAGCATTCTCCTGGAACGGATTATGTTTGTAATCCAAGGTTCCACTGTATAATAAATTGTGGTTTTATTTCTCTGATGAAGTCCCACCCAGAGACGCAACACATCAGGTTTGGCTCCGCCCACATATGCACGTCATCGCGCTAAGTGAGAGAGGTCTGGCCATGAAAAATGCTAAGCTGAGTTACACAGCAGTATCCCCATATGATCATAGCAAGCGTTTTTATTGTGTGTAGATGTTATTGAGAATAATTAATATATGTAATGGGTACCCCTTAGAAATGGTCCCTTTTGTCTTCTATTGTCATATGAGAAATGCAGGGTCTGATGTAATTGTTTGAGGAGGAGGATGGGCAGGAGTCTGACCATTAAGTAATGCATATCTGTGCGCTTTGTCACCTCTATCTATATGGGAGATCACATCTCCTGGTGAGCAGTGGAGTGTAGAGGGGCACAGAGTGCATAACAGAACACAGGGATTTCAGTTGCACACATTTGCAAATAAATGCGTAAGCTGCAGAGCCACTTCACAGCACCCCAGTATTATATTCAGTCCTAACTCTAAATGTTGAGAGCCCCCACAATGAAAGCATGTGCATTATAATGGATAGGCAGAGGGCAGGGGAGCTTGGAGGGAACCCACACCTCCTCAACCACTTTCTGACCCGCCACTGTCGTTATACGGTGGCATGTCAGCTCTCCTGCGCAAATCGCTGTAGCTGTACGGCAGCTTGTGCAGGCGCAATTGCGGCCGTGCACCTAACTTGCGCACACTATGGGAGCATGCCTGCAGGTCGGATGGACTCAATCTCCGCCAGTGACCTGCGACCGTCTAGTACAGAGGCAGAACGGGGATCTGCCTATGTAAACAAGGCAAATCCCCGTTCTGACAGGGGACATGACAGAGATTTACTGTTGCCAGTCATTGGGAACAGTGATCTCTGTCATGATCCAGTAAGCCCATCCCCCCTACAGTTAGAACACACCCAGGGAACACAGTTAACGCCTTGATCACCTCCTAGTGTTAACCCCTTCCCTGCCTGTGTCATTTTTACATTGATCGGTGCATTTTTATAGGACTGATCAATGTAATAATGTCACTGGTCCCCAAAACGTGTAATTTGGTGTCAGATTTGTCTGTCGCAATGCCGCAGTCCCGCTAAAAATCGCAGATCGCCACCATTACTAGTAAAAACAATAAATAAAAGTTCCTAAATCCATCCCTATATCACTTTGTGCTAAATCTATCCCATAGTTTGTAGAGGCGATAACTTTTGTGCAAACCAGTCAATATACCCCTATTGCGATTTTTTTTTTTTTACCAAAAATATGTAGAATACATGTCGGCCATATATATGAATAAATGTGTTTTTTTTTATATTTATTTTTTGTATATATATTATAGCAAAAAGTTTAAAAAAATATTTTTTGTTTTTCAAAATGTTCTCTTTGTTTATAGCGCAAGAAATAAAAAACCACAGAGGTGATCAAATACCACCAAAAGAAAGCTCTATTTGTGGGAAAAAAAGGACGTCAATTTTGTTTGGGTACAGCGTCGCACGACCGCGCAATTGTCAGTTAAAGCGACACAGTGCTGTATCGCAAAAATGGCCTGGTCATTAAGGAGGCAAATCCTTCTGGGGCTTTGACAATTTTTTTACTTTCTGCTGTAATATATATCCAAAAAAAAAATTATAAAAAAACGAACTTATTCATCAGTTTAGGGCGATATATATTCTTCTACATATTTTTGGTAAATAAAATCGCAATAGGGGTATATTTATTGGTTTGCGCAAAAGTTATCGCGTCTAGAAACTATGAGATAGATTTAGGGATTTTTATTTATTTTGAATTTTTTTACTGGTAATGGCGGCGATCTGTGATTTTTAGCAGGACTGTGACATTGCAGCGGACAAATCTGACCCCAAATGACACTTTTTGGGGACCAATGACATTATTACATTGATCAGTGCTATAAAAATGCAGTGATCAATGTAAAAATGACACTGGCAGGGAGGGGGTTAACTCTAGGGGGCGATCATGGGGTTGTGTTCCCTGCATGTGTTCTAATGGTAGGGGGGGTGGGCTTACGGGGTCATGCCAGAGATCACTGTTCCTGATTACTGGGAACAGCAGATTTCTGTCATGTCATCTGGCAGAACGGGGATTTGCCTTGTTTACATAGGCAGATCCCCGTTCTGCCTCTGTAGAAGGTGTTCGCGAGTCTCTGGTGGACATCAAGTCCACCAGATCCGTGGGCACATTCCCATGGCGCTCTCACCCACAAATCGCGCATGCGTGGCCGATGTACAATGACGGCGATTCGCACACCCGTGACAACCTGCTGCAGTGAAACTGCGGGGGCTGGTCTGGAAATATTTAAAGAAAGACCCTTAGGGTCTATTCAAGCCTTGTATATAAATGTATATGGATCTCCAACAATCCGGATCATCTGTTCAAATAGTTAGGACGGAGCATGTACCACGTTTGTAAACCAAATGAGGGACCCATAGGACATTAGGAAGGGTACCAGCTGATAAAGGGGGGCAGTTGTGGTCCTCTCTAAAGAATACTATAATAATGAGTTTTGGGACAACTGGAGGATGTGAATAGGTATATAAAATTGATGGAAATACCGACAAAAAAGTACAAAAAGGAATTGGAGATATTAATCCAAAAGGGATTGAAGCAAAAAATCTTGAATAAAAAAGAAGCTAGATGTTTAATTCCAGATACATGCAGGGTACCTATCCTATACACTATCCCTAAATTACACAAGGATCAATCTAAGCCACCTGGAAGGCCTAAAGTGAATGGGATACAATCCCTTAATGTCAGACTTGGTGAATTCATTGATCATTTCCTACAACCCTTGGTACAAAATACTTAATCATATTTGAGAGATACAAAGCATTTAATACAAATTAGGAATGAAATAAAGTTGGATGATCAGAAATATTTACTGGCGACAGCAGAGGTGTCTTCCTAATACACGATTATCAACCATGGTGAAGCGATACAGGCCTCTCAATGGGACTTGGATCATTTTAGTGATCTGGTACAAAAACAACAATCCTATATTTTGAAATGCCTTGACTTTGGCCGTCAGCACAAGTACTTTTGGCATAATTCAGGATATTACAGACAGCTCCAATGGGAGCCAAATATGCACCAAGCGTAGCCAATTTATTCATATCCAATGGGAAGAGGAATTCATTTTCAACAACTCACCGAAGGAGTAAGTGTTATACAAAAGATGTATTGATGATTTCATAGTAATATGGAGTGGAGACGAACAAAGTTCAAAAAACTTTTTCTACAGTTAAATGTGAATCAGAAAAATATATATTTATCTTTCGACTATCATGAGAAAACGATTAATTTCTTGGATCTCAATATAAATATAGAAAAGGACAAATTCATTACAAAAACATATATTAACCACTTCAGCCCCGGAAGGATTTCACACTTTAGGACCAGAGCACTTTTTGCGATTCGGCACTGCGTCGCTTTAACTGACAATTGCGCAGTCGTGCGACGTTGTATCCAAACAAAATTTGCGTCCTTTTTTTCCCCACAAATAGAGCTTTCTTTTGGTGGTATTTGCTCCCCTTTGCACCATTTCTGATCACCGCTATAAACGAGCGATAATTTTGCAAAAAAGAACAAACTTCTTACTTTTTGCTAAAATACAAATCCCCAAAAAATTATAAAAAAATTATATTTTTATATTCTTCCTCATATTTTTGGTAAAAAAAATTGCAATCAGCGTTTATTGATTGGTTTGCGCAAAAGTTGCTGCGTTTGCAAACCATGAGAATTCATTTACGGGGTGTTATTTTTTAAAACATTTTTTACTAGTAATGGCGGCGATCTGCAATTTTTATCGGTACTGCGATATTGCAGCGGACATGTCGGACCATTTTGACACTTTTTTTGGGACCATTGGCATTTATACAGCGATCAGTGCTATAAAAATGCACTAATCACTGTGTAAATGCCATTGGCAGTAAAGGGGTTAACCTGCAGGGGGCGCTCTAAGGGTTAAATGTGTTCCCTGGGTGTGTTCTAACTGTATGGGGGTTGGGTTGGCAGGGGGAGGGGAGTGATCACAGCTTCCATATACAGGAAGCCTGTGATCACAGCCCTTCCCCCACTGTCAGAACAGAAATCCGTGTTTACTTACACGGACCTCCGTTCTTTCACTGCGTGGGGGGGGGGCATCGCGGGTGGCCGGCGGCTATCGAGTCCGCCCTACCCCCTCCCTGGCCCCCCGGAACACAGTGAGCGTGCCTCCGGCAGCGCGCGCTCACAGTGTGGGATCCCGCAGCTGCCGCCATATGATGGCGGTTTGCGATATCGTGCCATCTTGTCGCCGTCAGACTGCGGTCGGCAAGTGGTTAAACCTGTTGAAAGAAACAGTTACATTCCAGTTGATAGCTGTCATCATGACCCTTGGTTGATTAATATACCTAAAGGACAATTGATAAGAATACGAAGAAATTGCAGTAATAAAGCAGATTTTGCAGAACAAGCACAGATGATTGGAGTTAGATTTATACACAGGGGTTACAATGAAGACTTCATCAAGGGAAAAATACAAGAAGTTGCTGAGATGGAAAGAGAGGATTTGATCAAGGACAACCCAAAAAATATAAGAATGATGTATGATTTTTGAATTATAACATCCAATTTAAAGAAGTTGAGAAACTTTTTAAAAAACATTGGTCGATCTTGTTGGGGGATAAACAGTTACGGACAATTTTACCTGAGCAACCCAAGTTTACATATAGAAGGGCAGCGACTTTACGGGACATTATTCCAAAAAATGCTTCTGATCCATCTATTAGATCTAATAATCCTACCTTTTTCAAGGAAACGTTTTTTTCCCTGCAAAAGGTGTTTTGCCTGCAAAAATACAAAATTGAATAGACAGAAATGTGGAAAATGTATATCTAATTCTACGAAGAAGGAATATCTGACTAGGGATTTCATTTCATGCAGAATGGAAGGAGTGGTCTACATTTTACAATGTCCCTGTATGATGCATTAAGTAGGAAGAACCAAACGCCCTATTTGGAAAAGAATACGGGAACATGTCCAGAACATTCGTAAAGGTTTCCTAAAACATAATGTATCTAGACATTTTGCATAATGTCATGCAAAAGATCCATCTGGTTTAAAATTTTGGGCCATTGATAAATATAAATCCCATTGAAGAGGAAGCAATAAAGTCATAGAACCAAGCAAAAGTGAATCCAGATGAATTTTTGAACTCAGGACTTTACATCCCTATAGTATGAATATAGACTTTGACTTGAACTGCTTCATCTCCAATTATTTACATTCTAAATTAATTTTAGGGTAGTATGCATCTTTCATTGATCATCTGAATATATCCCTTATTAGATGGCGGTATACATTCCATACTGTATATTCATTGTTTTTATTCATTACCCATTTAGTAGTAGTGTTGGCTACACTAAGTAGAGATATATTCATTGATTGTTAAACAACAACAATTTTTAAATAATTACATTAATTTTATTATACAACAATTTTAATAGCCAATTTTTTATATTAAATATATGATCAAGAATATATGCTTGTCATAAAGAATAGTCAAAACAATAGTTGGTGTACAATGATAATTGTATAGAATATAGTTAAAATGATTATATGTTCGAAGAATGAACATGACCCAATGAATCACCCTTTGGTTACCTGCATACACAGCAGGGCTCTTAAATCCTGGCGATCGTCTCTAGGCTACTATCCCTTTGAGGAAGTTATTTGACGAGTGACGCAACACGTCGGGTGGAGCTGGCGACATCACTTCCGAAGTCTCGCACACTGAGAATTAGCGGTGAGGAGGCGAGGAGCTCTGAACTGGGAGATAATAACTTGTGGAAAATGTGAGTGCACATTTATATTTTTGTTTTAATAAAACAGATTTTTAAACGGTATTGCGTAATGAATTCTCTCTATATATTCTGAGCATTATCAAGAATCTTATATAAAAGAAAACAATTAAACCGCGCTACCACATAATTGATAAAAATTGATAGAGGATAATTACCCAAAGTTAATAAAGTGCAAAGATACATCAAGTGCAAAGGTGTCACAAATCAGTGTAAAATGCAATCACTTATTGCAATCTAAATTATATTTAAATACACAGTACAGTAGAATACCTACATATATTCTACATGTGCACCTTGGAGAGGGTGTAAGGGAAACAGAAAAAAAAAGGTGCCCACCCCCGCAAGGGACGAAGGGAGTCTCCCACCCCTGCCCATCAGCTGAGGCAGAATCCAGCCAACCTTCTTGCCCAGAACCAAATCCTTCAGAGTCCCCAGAAGTGCAGACGACCAGTGAGCCAGAATTGGTCATCCCGGCCCAAGTCCAAGAGGGAATTGAATGTGAAGAGCTCCCCTAACATGACCCTGATCCCAAAAATGAAGATGCTGGTGCTGAGCCTGTAGTTTGCCCTTTGAGGCTCGCTGTCTGGTCGCCGCTCATCTCTGCCCCTGCTGGAGGAGACAACTGGTACATAAAGAAACTGACAGTGACCAGCGCTTTTGATTCCTGTTGTGAGAATCAATTGGTTTTGGTGAGTAGGGTGTGCCACTGGGTGCCTGGTGAAGGAACTTGACCTTTTGGAATCTTTTATATCAAAGTGAGTCAGCATTTCCATCTGGGAATTAACTATTGGACTCATTAAACTTATATAATTTTCACTTTTTGATTTTCTTTAACACCCAAGTCACATTGGCCGGATGACAACATATGCACTTTGGACTCATATTGCAATATTTCTATTTGCATGTTTTGCACCATTTGCCATTTCAGCACTACTGTGTATTTAAATATCACCTTTGCACTTAATGTATCTTTGCACTTTATTAACTTTGGGTAACTCTCCTCTATGAATTTTTATCAATTATGTGGTAGTGTGGTTTAATTTGTTTGTTTTATAAGCTTACAGCACTTTCTATTCTGTAACACGGCAGCTCCACACAAAATGAGTTCCTGTTGCGCAGGTTTAGAAACCCTTTGGTTTCCAATTTTTAATTATCAAGAATTGGTCTACAAACGTGGTACATGCTCCGCCCTAACTATTTGAGCAGATGGTCCGGATTGTTGGAGATCCATATACATTTATATACAAGGCTTGAATAGACCCTAAGGGTCTTTCTTTAAAGTGAACGGCCAATTCACACAGAGGTGAATGGTGGAGGTGATCGCAAATTAATTGTCTTTTGTGGCACAGATTGAACTGATCGTGTATGGGCGGAACAGATACTCATCGTTTTCGCAACCAGCAAAGATTGAGACTTTTCTTTTCATTATTTGCACTTTATGATTAATTAAAGAGGAAGTAAACCCTAATGGGTTTTACTTCCTCTTTATTACCCTGCAATGTAAAAGCATAATGGGCTAGTATGCCTCACATATTAGCCCATTATGTGGCACTTACCCGCATTGGAAGCCCGCAATGTCCCTGCTCCAGGCTTCGTCCATCTTCTGCCCCTCTCCCTTACGGGCCGCAGACTTCGACTCTGTGATTGGCCGGAGTCCCGTGACGTCACTCCCGCGCACGGCAGCCGCCAATCGTGGCACGATCTCAGTGAAGAAATGGCACAGAGGCCGTTTCTTCACTGCGCATGTGCCCGATGACGTGGGCACATACAAGTACACTGTATATCTCCTAAACCGTGCAGGTTTAGGAGATATGCAGGGAACTTACAGGTAAGCCTTATTATAGGCTTACCTGTAGGTGAAAGTGGTTGTCAAGGGTTGACAACCACTTTAATCACCATTGAGTGTTTATTTTTTTTAGATGTGGGGACAGATAGATTACTGGTATTAGATTATCCATTTAAGGATTTGATTGCTGAATAAGCACACCATTATTTTTATATAAATCTCCTTATAGTAGGTTTCTTCTGCAAAATTAGGCCCCCTGTTTGCAAATTCAGTTAGCAATCACTTCTAGGGAACACATTTAACCCTTTGATCACCCCTGATGTTAACCCCTTCCCTGCCAGTGTACATTAGTACACTGTATTAGTGTCACTGGTGTCAAAACTGTCAGTTAGGTGTCTGATTTGTCCGCCGCAATATCGCAGTCCTGCTATAAGTTGCTGATTGCCACCATTACTAGTAAATGCATCAATATTATTGCATGAAATGTGTAAGCATATATATATATATATATATATATATATATATATATATATATAAAGTGCAATTATGCTCAAAACAACTGATTCCTCAACAATCTATGAAAATCTCCTTAATTAACTTGTAACACTGTGCATCAAAAAAAAATGTGTAAACAGTGCATATTGTGTTCAATAAACATGTTCCTCTGCAATCTGTGTGTTTTTTCTTGATTGAAACGAACAATAGTCCTAAAAAAAAATATATACATATATATATATATATATATATATATATAATATATGAAAAATAAAAATGCAAACATAAAAGTCCAAAAAATACATATGGTGATTTCTATGTATAACCTCCACCGTTCATCTCTATGAGAAATGGCTGCTCACCTCCAATTAAGACCCGCCAGGGCCACTATAAGCCTTGTGTGTGTGGGTCTTTGGAAAGGATCATCCACACAGCAAAGCTCAGATCCAAATGATGATTATCCAGGTGGTAAGGATCTCCTTTGGTCTCAGTGAATACTTGCAAGGAAGGACTTATTTTGGGGATGGATCATCCAGCCAGCACAGCTCCCAGCAATGGTAAACTCGCTGCTCCAACTTTGATAGAACCCCTTCGCAAAAGTATAAGGACATTGCGCAATAACATTTAAAAGTCCACAATTTGTTAAATAAACTCTGACAGTTGTAAACTCACACTTTCCACATCTTGTTCAGTAGCATTTCATATAAAACTTTCCAAACAGCATGGATATCGCTCCTCTCCTCCTCACGCTCACAGCCTCACAGTACAGGGAGTGATGTCATCACGCTCTACCCTGACACGTAGCATCACATGTCATGTGACATCTTCAAAGGGGATTCCCTTTGAGGATGTTTTATAGCAGAAAGTAAAAAATATAGTTTTTTTTCTCAAAATTGTTGGTCTCTTTTTGTTTATAGCGCAAAAAATAAAAACCGCAGAGGTGATCAAATACCACCAAAAGATATCTCAATTTGTGGAAAGAAAAAGACATCCATTTTTTTGGGTACATCATCGCACGACCGCAAAATTGTCAGTTAAAGTAAGGCAGTGCTGTGTCGCAAAAAAATGGCCTGGTCATGAAGGGGGGGGTAAGCCTTCCGGAGCTGAAGTGGTTAAAGTATATGAAAACCCTCACCTTGTAAAACAACCCATTCAGTTTAAAATAGAAATGAAATGCAAAACATTTGTGTATACATAAAAATCATCATATCATCAAATATCAGGAATATGATATGTTGAGTCAACCAGTTGCCGACTACCACCGTGGATTGATGGCGGCAACATGACTCTCCTGCGCGAACCACCGTCACCTGACGGCGGCCGCAGGAGCGAGTATTGTGGGCATGCTTGCATGCCCACACGCTAGCTGGGGAGCCAGTAAGCGGGTGGGGCAGACTCGATGTCCACTGGCCACTCGCAATCGCTCCCCGGCAGTCACAGAATGGGGATCCGCTAATTTAAACAAGCGGATCCCCATTCTGACAGGGGAAGTGAGTGATCATATATATGTTCCCTGTATATGGGAGCCATGATCATTCTCTTCCCCCAGTCAGCCCAGCCCCCATACAGTTAGTAACACGTCCCAGGGAACACACTTAACCCTAGTGTACCCCTTCCCTGCCAGTGACATTTACACTGTAATCAGTGCATTTTTATAGCATCGATCGCTGTATAAATGGCAAACAAATTGTCAAAAGTGTCCGACGTGTCTGCCGCAATGTCGCAGTTCCGCTTTTTTTTCAAAACTGTCACTCTTTGTTTATGGTGCAAAAAATAAAAAAAAAACGCAGAGATGAGCAAATACCACCAAAAGAAAGCTCTACTTGTAGGGAAAAAAAGGACGTCAATTTCGTTTGGGTACTATGTCACACGACCATGCAATTGTCAGTTAAAGAGGCGCAGTACCGAATCGCAAAAAGTGCTCTGGTCAGGAAGGGGGTGAATCCTTCCGGGGCTGAAGTGGTTAAAGCAGCATTAAATCCAAATGCAAGCATTTATTATAGTGCATCTTTGCAATTCTTAGATGTGATGGCTGCATTCATTTTCTTATTTAAGATTTCTTTCTTCTATTTTCATCTGGTGATCTGGCCAGTAAGTCTGTTGTTTCTCAAAAGCACAAGCTCTCTGGGAGAATGTATCAGTTACAGAGATGAGATGTACCATTAACACTGGCAGGAGTACTAAAAGGATCAGCTCTTATTTATTCATGTAAAACCTTTATCCCCCCCCCAAAAAAAAAGTTTGCTTTAACTGATTATAAAGGGTGAGCTTGAGTTTGACTTCAATTTCAATAAAAAAGAAAACAAATGAAGCCCCCATGTCTAATGATTGGTAAGCTGCAATATATTACAGGAGCAGTTCCTCAGTCAGGGCTGTTGTAGAGAAGAGGAAAGTGCTGCAGTGTTCATTCCTAGACATGTACTTAACCACTCCAGGTCCGCGCTATTGCCGAAATACGGCTCCAGCGCGGACCTGAAATGCCGGGAGGACGTCCATGGACGTCCTCCACTGCGCATGCTCCTGCGCGCCCCCTGGCGGCAGCAGCGGCGCGCGCGCGCCGCATGCTGCGCAAGCATGCCCGTGGGTCGGGCGGACTCGATGTCCGCCCGAGACCCGCGATCACTTTCAGGAGCCTCAGAACGGGGAACCGCCGTTGTAAACACGGCGGTTCCCCGTTCTGTGACAGGGGACATAACAGATCTACTGATCCCTGTCACTGGGATCAGTTAGATCTGTTATGTCCCGGCCAGCCCTGCCCCCCCACAGTTAGAACACACCCAGGGAACATTTGTTAACCCCTTCACTGCCCCCTGCTGGTTAACCCCTTCACTGCCAATGACATTTACACAGTAATCAGTGGACATTTAAATTTCTGATCGCTGTATAAATGTCATTGGTCCCAAAAATGTGTAAAAAATGTCCGACATGTATCGCAGTCCTGATAAAAATCGCAGATCGCCGCCATTACTAGTAAAAAAAAATAAAATAATAAAAACGCCATAAATCAATTCCCAGTTTGTAGACGCGATAACTTTTGCGCAAACCAATCAATATACGCCGATTGCGATTTTTTTTTTACCAAAAATATGTAGAAGAATATATATCGGCCAAAGCTGATGAATATTTTTTTTAATGGATTGGTACTTTAGCAAAAAGTAACAAATATTGTTCTTTTTTGCAAAATTGTCGCTCATTTTTTGTTTATAGCGGCGATCAGAAATGACGCAGAGGGGATCAAATACCACCAAAAGAAAGCTCTATTTGTGGGAAAAAAAAGGACGCAAATTTTATTTGGGTACAACGTCGCACGAGAGAGGACGGGTCTGGTTAAAAACCGAAAGTCGCGACAGCGTAAAACTTACTGTTAACGCGCCAGCACGCTGCAACATGGGTTTATTTTAAACGCAGGAAAAAAAAGGGTGTTTATCTCGAAAGAAAACCACC
>BLSH010024490.1:1216803-1260420 GCA_018402905.1 Glandirana rugosa | reverse complement strand
ATTTTTCCTTTAGTTCCTGCGTTTTTAAGTTTTGCTTACTGTTTAACGTTTTCTATCATCCTGTTTGGGGTTTTTTAAGACAGCCGGTCATGTGGTAAAGAGCCAAATCTATTGGCTCTTTACACAGATCGGAGCTGGGCTTTGTCCGAGGGACAAGCCTCAGCTCCGATCGCCGCGCCGCGCGCCCCCAGGGGCGCGCACGAGCGGTGTGCACGTGAGGCTCGTTTGTGACCGGCTGTGATTGGACACAGCCGGTCACGGGGTAAAGAGCCAATTTTATTGGCTCTTTACCCCGATCTGGGGGGGACACAACCCCCCGGCAGACGAGCGATCCGCGATCGCCGCTGTGCGGGCCCCTGGGGGCCCGCAGTAGCGGCGAGAAGCGGAGGACGTCATATGACGTCCTCCCGGATCGACGGCCAGTCCCTGCCGACGTCATTTTACTATGCGTCGGTAGGGAACTGGTTAATATATTTGAAGAATTTTTTGGGGTTTGTCCTACTATCTTTTGCAATTTGTCATTCGTTTTGAATTTTTGCGTCCTTGATTTCCTTTTTATATATTCTGTTATATTCTTTGTAACATTTAAAAGATGATAGTGTTCCTTCATTTTTATATTTTTTAAATGCTCTTTTCTTATCATTTATAACTTTGGCCGTGAGCCACATTGGTTTTATTTTTAGCATTTTAAACTTATTGCCCATGGGAATATACTTTGCAGTGAATTCACATACAGTCTTTTTGAAAAATTCCCATTTCTGTTCTGTGTTCATCTATGCCAATATTCCCTCCCAGTCTAAGTCCTGGAGAGCAGCCCTCATCCTTGTAAAATTTGCTCTCTTAAAATTAAGTGTTTTTATCTTTCCCGTATGTGTTTTTTGCTTGCAGTTTACATTAAATGAAATCATGTTATGGTCACTGTCACCCAGATGATCTTTTATATGAAAATTGGTAATAAGCTCTGCATGGTTTGAGATTACCAGGTCCAGCAACGCGTCATTCCTAGTTGGGGCCTCAATAAACTGGACCATAAAATTGTTCTGTAATAGGTTTATACATTTTTGCCCTTTAACTGTCCCAGCAGTGCCATTACTCCATTTAATTTCTGGGTAGTTAAAATCCCCCATTATTATCACAGTCCCAGCCATTGCAGCTCTTTCCATCTATGCAAGGAGCTGAGTCTCCACCTCCTCTTTAACACTGGCATGTCTATAACAAACTGCAATGATAACCTTTGTAGTGTGCACACCTCTATACAGATCTACCCATAATGCTTCAGACTCATCACACTCTCCATCAACTAGGTTCTCATTCAAACTTGCTTTGAGATCACTTAGAGACTGACACCACCACCCTCTCCGTCTTTCCGATATACTGCCACCTACAGGGGGGTTTGAACACTATGCATATTCTAGCAAGTTATACTGTAATAAATAACCCACCCAAAACAAAACAACATTTCAGTCCCCTTTTTTATGTTTTTTTTTGTTTGTTTTATGAGTGGGGAAGGAATATTGCTGTCCTTGCTGGTGAAATGTCTTGTCCTGGTGACAACATGTGTGCTTTCTTCAAACAGGTTAGCCACATTAGTGTAATTGCAACCACACATTGATACTTTTATTTGCACTAACAATTGCATTTTCAAGGCATGTTTCGGGGGTCTACACCCATTTCCTGGACCTTAGAAGAAGGGGCTATACCTGAAAGCTTGACCTGCAAACGTAAGGCCCTATTCATGCTGTGCTGACCTGATTTTACCGCACTGGATGAATGTAGGATGAATGTTTTCTAGGAGTCCTGTTCATAGTGCAATGAAGCCTGGAGGCACAGTGCAGTGAGCTGTGAAAATGTGGAATTGACTACATCAAGAGCTGGTTCTGGCCAGCTCAGTAGATTGTTTTAAGAAAGGCCTGGATCCTTTCCTAAATGCACATAATATAACTGTATTATTATATTTATAGGTAAAGTTGATCCAGGAAATATCCAATTGTCTCTCGGGGAATCAGGAAGGAATTTTTTTCCCCTGCTAGAGAAAATTAGATCATGCTTTATTGGTTTTTTTTTGGATCAACTGTAAATATTAGAAAGAGTATATGGAGGTTTTATATTTGCGTGTGTTGATTTTCTTTTTTTTTTCCTCTAACAGGAGGTTCATATCTGTGCACTGTGCGACAAGGCATGTGATTTGCACCGCACTGCTGTGCAAATCACATGCGATGTCTGTGCGATGCAAATTCAGCCATACAGATTGTATGGCTGAATTTGCATCGCATTTGGACCAAAGTCTTGCAGGACCCTTTTTTGATTCAATATTGATTTGAGTGAAGTGAAATCATTTATTTTGTGCCAGCAGCTTAGAATTAGTTAATTACAACCTATTTGTGTTGATTGTGTTTGTAATCACATACAGATTGTATGGCTGAATTTGCATCGCATTTGGACCAAAATCTTGCAGGACCCTTTTTTTGGTCAGCACCAGAATCAGATTGCATGGGTGTTCACACCCATGCGATCCGATTCATGACCAAATTGACAGTTCGCACTGCAATATGAGAACCGATCTGGAGGTGTGATTTCAATTGAAACTCCCAGCGGTTCGCATATGGCAGTGTGAACTGTCATGCGAGTCAGGTGCGATGCAGGAACCTGCAGTGGATTTGCAGGGCTTCCCGCATCGCACCAATGTGAACCGAGCCTTATGGTTCAACTGGGTGGACAACCAAATTTACTATGTAACCATATGCAAAGAAAAAAGTACCACAGACGGTACTCTACTGTTTTCAAAGTTAAAAAGACGTTTAGGCCCCTTTCACACTGGCGCCTCCATCTTGTGTAATCCCCACTTGCTCTGCAGGGGATCTCTCCGCTGATCCCCGCTGAGCAGGTGGATGACAGGTTGTGTCCGCTCCGCTATGCAGAGCGGACGCGGACACAGTCCCGCTCGTCTCTACGGAGCAATTGGATGGGAACAGACCGCCTGTCCGTTTCCATCTGATCTGCCAGACGGATGGGGAATAGGACCACCATCCGTCTGTTTTTGGTGGACAGGATCGAATCGAATGGCAGCGGACATGTGTCCACGGACATCTGCCGCTCCGAAAGAAGAGATTGGAGGTTCTGATCAGGTGCGCCTGAAAAACTGACAGGTGGTCTTGATCAGATCGCCCGTGTAAAAGGGGCCACGCCATACAGTGCATGCTTTCTTCAGATTATAAGGACTTTTAGTTTTCTCCAGATTGCATAGCTAGCGCTTTACTTCCAGCACTGGTGACATATCTCCACTCATGTCTACACTTGGCCATTCATAAAAAGCACAGCCGCTGTGTCATCACAAGATGCATTTTGTGAATGAACAAGCATAGACTGGGTCAGAGTCCCAACACTGGACATCAGCACCTATCGCACCTGCATGATATGTCTGCGCTGATGCCAGAACATTAATGTCAAACAGAAGTGCTGTACTTATCCACAAAGCTAAAAGGAGTCTCTCTAACCTATTTAGAGAACGCACACGGTGTAGGACTAAACAGCAGAGGTAAACACAGTGGAAGCATCCTAATGATGGTACAACAAAACTGGGATTTAAGAAATCAGAGCTACACAGTTTAACCCCCATATCGGGGTGAAATGGTACATACTAAGATGTACTATTCGCATTACCAACAAAAAGCCATTGAGACTAGTATAACATCAACAAAAATACCATTAAATTGCATCTTTGACCTATATATTCCTGTATATATTTCCAAATTATTTTGTAACTAGGAATTTGTCATCTTTTTTCCTTTATATTAGGTTTACATGGTCTATAGGGAACTGACATGATCAAAACTGAAAGTAAACCTATATATCTAGTAATGTTCACTTACTGGGCAGTTGTAAAAAAATAAATTAATTGCATGGTTAGCTTTGTTTAGATCCACAAAAGCAAGACCTTTTCTAAATATAGTATTTTTTCTGGTGAAATATCTGACGTATATATACTTTCTTTTTATTTTCTGGGAAGGGTGGCGGTGTTCAGTCACAGCTTGGTTGTAAAAATACTGTTGTGCCTACTGAATGACCTCCTAGCTCAGGGAGGACAGATTCTGCATTCCATCCCTTTGTATTTTGGCTATGGGGAGAGCACCCCAATAGGCGATTCATGAGCATAGATTCTTTTTATAATTTTTTTACATTCCTTACATACAGTTACAATATTATTAATATATAGTTTCAACAGATAGTTTTATAGAAGCAATAGAGAGCTTAATATGGAATATGGGGAGCAAAACATTCCAGATAAGAAGAAAAGTCATGGCTTACCAGGCGTATACCCCCAGGGTTCATAGTAAGAAGGGAAGACCCCAAGGTGACATCCACGCACAAACTCCTCATAATCTACTGGTAAAAGTGGGCTTGTAGAGGAGAGGAACTCTGGATGGAAAATTACCTGAGAGGTAGATAAGAAAAACAAGAAAAGAAAGAAAAGGTAGAGTTAATGCAAGGGTGTTAATAACTAAAACAATAGAAAAGAACAAAGAACGCCTACAGTGGTGTATCCTGGTTTGTGTGCGCTCTACAGAGAAAGCAGACCTCAATGATCACATTAATACTGAAGTACGTGGTAGGAGTAAGGGAACAGAGGCAGAAAACCCATTCAAGGTTCTGAATATATGCTGGAACTGCTTGACCTGAACAAGTAAAATATTCTATTAAATGATTTACAAAATAAACCATGGCAGTATCACATTTGATTTGGATTTGATAACAGCACTATTTTATTTATTTTATTGCCTACAAAAAGTCGTTTTTGCGTGTGACTTCTACAGGCAACATTTTAAAAATGTAAATAGTATGCTGTCTCAAGTCAAATATCAAAATAATTGTGCCATTATTAAACAAAAAATTGTATAAAGTTATAAATTATACGATCAAACATACAATTATCCAAATCAGTTATGATACTGATACTTAGATTGTAAGCTTGCAGGAGCAGGGCTCCTCTAACCCTCTTGTTTTGAATTGTACCGTTGGTGTATTGTCACCCTTTACATTGTAAAGCGCTGTGCAAACTGTTGGCGCTATATAAATCCTGTATAATAATAATAATAATAATAATACTGCGTATGCACCACTCTAATAAACAATCAATCAGGTGTATAGTGTGAAAAAACTTATTTCTAAACATATATTGTTCAATATAAAGTGACTGATGTTTTCAATCCACTGAAAAGAAGTCCAACGTGGTATCAAAGGATTCCATTAAAAAAAAAAAAAAAGCAGTTCATAAACGAGTAAATTGTGGTGCCCTCTAAGAATGTCCATCCATCTCCTTTATGCAAAGTGTCTTCATGCAAAATCAATTAAAAGTGCCAGTGCTTCACCACGGTGTTATAAGAATAATAGACGGCCGCTTACCAGAACCTTACATCCACAAGGAATCTTATGCGCATATCAAATTATCCTGGAGGAAAGGACTCTGCTTCTTATGGACCTCTCACTAGGACTTGGAATGAAAACAGGCTATCGATTCGTAGGCGTTTGAGTCTTTTCTATCTATCCTAACTCCTTAGTGCACTATCCTTAAAAAACCAATGTGTTTAACCACTTAAGACATGGAGCCCTTTTTTACATTTGTGATTTACAAATTAAAATCATTTTTTTTTTTTGCTAGAAAATTACTTAGAACCCCCAAACATATATATATATATATATATATTCAAACACCCTAGAGAATAAAATGCAGATCGTTGCAATACTTTTTGTCACACGGTATTTGTGCATCGGTCTGTCAAGCAAAATTTTTTTGGAAAAAAACATCACTTTTTTGAGTTAACGGTTACCAGGTCAGAGGTGCAGAGTTGGTCTTTTGCTAGAATGATTGCTCACACTCTGGCGATTGCGGCGATACCTCACATGTGTGGTTTGAACACCGTTTTCATATGCGGGTGCGACATACGTATGCGTTTTCTTTGCTGCACAAGCTTGCGGGGACAGTGGTGCTTTAAAAAAAAATGTTCTACTTTTTAAATTGATTTTATTTTTTTTATTTTTTTTAACACCGTTCCTTTAAGAAAAAAAATGTGATCACTTTTTTTTGCTATCATAAGGAATGTAAACATCCCTTGTGATAGTAATATATGGTGACAGGTAGAGCTGCACAACTAATCTTAATAAAATCGCGATCTCGATTCACCAATCCCCCCCCCCCCCTGCGATCTCCATCAGGCATTACCGCGATTTTCAGTGCAGTTAATGGAGTCAGACTTGCAGACGACTCAGCGCAACTTGACAGTAATAGAAGTCAATGCAAGTTGCCTGAAGTCTCCCCAGGAATCTTTTTCTAAGTCAGAGCTACTTGAGCCTCTATCTGGGCAGACTGACAAGTCTGAGATCTTTGCTGATAAAAGAAGCTAGAAGAGATACAATGTAATTACTTCAAAGGAATGAACTCTGCAGTGTATAGAAGAGTTTAGTTTAACCATTTAAAGACTAAATCTTTTCTTACATTTGTTGCTTACAAGTAAAAAATCCAGTATTTTCTGCTAGAAAATTACTTAGAACCCCCCAAACACTGTATATTTTTTTTAGCAGAGACCCTAGAGAATAAAATGGCAGTTGTTGCAATATTTTATGTCACACGGTGTTTGCGTAGCGGTCTTTCAAAACGCAATTTTTTGGGAAAAATTACACTTTCGAAAGAAAAAAAAAACTAAACAGTGCTGTTAGCCCAATTTTTTTTTTTGTATATGTAAGATGTTACACCGTGAGAATCGTGATCTTTATTGTAAGCAAAAAAAATTGCAATTCTCATTTTGGCCAGAATCGTGCAGCTCTAGTGACAGGTACTCTTTATAGCAGGATAGGGGGTCTAAAAGACCCCCCATCCCTCCTTTGCACTTCACAGTATTCAGATCGCCAAAAACGGCGATTCTGAATACTGTCACTTTTTTTAAAAACTGCGCCGAGTAAACCGGAAGTGACATTGTGACGTCGCTTCCGGAAATGTACATAGGAGTCCCGATTGAAGCTGATTCCGGCTTCTACAGGAACTCCACACAGCGGCTGGATGTGTTGGATTGGAGCTTTGGTCTCCCGGTGGGACGGGAGGCCGAAGAAGAGCGGCGGACGGTGGCGGGAGGGGGCTGTCCCCTCCCATTGCATGGGATAACGACCGAGCGGCTCCCGAGCCGGATCGGCCATTATCACCGGATAGTCGGCTGCCTGCTCTAAAAAACGGTACCGGGGTATAGCCTGTAGTTGCAGACTATACCCCGATACTTCCACTTAAACCTGCCGCCATTTATAAACGGCGATTCGCTTTAAGTGGTTAATAAAAAAATTTCACTTAAAAAGTATCACTTGGGTAAAAGCAAACACAGTCCATGCCCTGCAATGTCACACCGCTAGCTCCTGTCCTGGTCGGACATGGTGTGCGCAAGATTCATTGTGGATCTAAGGTTCTGGTAAGCGGCCATCTATTATTCTTATAACACTGTGGTGAAGCACTGGCACTTTTAATTGATTTTGCACAAAGACACGTTGAATAAAAGAGATGGATGGACATTTTTAGAGGGCACCACAATTCACTCGTTTATTAACTTTTTTTTCTTTTTTATTATGGAATCTTTTGATACCACATTGGACTTATTTTCAGTGGATTTGAATGCACGTCACTTTATATTGAACCATATATGTTTAGAAATAAGTTTGCACACTATACTCCCGATTGTATGTTTATTAGTTTTGAGTGGTGCATACGCAGTATTGTAACGGATAATTGTATGTTTAAATCGTATAATTTATCTCGGTACATAATTCTTTGTTTATGCAATAATTTCACAAATATTTTGATACGGTTTGTGAGTATAATTCATTCCAGAAACGCTCTTGTAATCCAAAGCACTCTTAGGCCTCATGTACACTGCTGCTTGTAAACGGACGTTTAGAGGCATTTGGGCATTTTTTTTCAGATGCCCCTGAATTCTCCTCTATGTTATCTTATCAGTACATTTACACAGGGTCGTTTCCAGGCAGTTGAGTTTAGAGGCTTTTTTGGAAAGCAAAAAAATGGGTTCAGATGCCAGTTCAGAGGCATTTGAAACGCCAAACAGCTTGTAAACACGCCTTAATGGGGCGTTTCGTTTGCAGGCATTTCCATTTTTTTTTTTTTTTAGTTTTTTCAAAAACGCTCCTAGACACAAACGCGGCTAAACGCGGTATGCAAATTGCGGCATAGCGGATGTTTTAGACACCGGTTTCTAGCTGTCAAGTTAAGACGTTCAGGGAAGGTTGAAACAGCGTCCTGTGTAAATGGAGCTTATATCAAAGCGAATTTCCCCATAAGAAATAATGGAAACTCAGATGATTCGTTCCACAACCATTTATTCATATAAAAATGATTACGGCAATACAACATACAGTATAAAGTGTACTGTAAAAATAAAAAAATTAACCCGCACTTCTAATTCAGTACTGTAGCGCATACCAATGTAGGAATACTGTACAGTACTGTACATTATCTCTGGTGGAAAAAAAAAAAAAAAAAAAAGATGGATCACAGTTTTAATGTAAAAAAAAAAAAAAAAAAAGAATTACACACACAATGTTAAGGAGTCTGGTGTTAATCTATGTAAAGCTGATGTTGTATACAGTACAGTAAAGTCGCTGGTGTACAGGATACAGTACAGTACTGTATGTGGCCATAGGTCTGAGGGCGCTGGTGGCTCCCAGCGCTTCCTGGAGAACTTTGAGACACTCAGGAATTGTTGACACTTCCAGCTGCTCCGAACACGTGTTACGCCCCCACCCCATCCAGCTGGTAGTGTCTCCGAGTTCTCCAAGAAGCACTGGGAGCCACTAGTGCCCTCGAACCTCTGGCCACATACAGTGCTGTATACTCCAGCGGCTTTACATGGATAAGCACCAGACTTCTTAACATTGTGAGTGTAGTTCTCTTTTTTACATTAAAACTGCTGCTCGTATATCAAGTCAGCGCTCGCATATCAAGTCAAAATGTACAAAAAAAAAATTTGCTCGTCTTGCAAAACGCTCGTATACCGCGTTACTCGCAAACCAAGGTATTACTGTATTTGATTTAAGACCACACACTATTAACATTTTTACAATATTATCTGATCCCAGTATTCCAGGGATTTATTTCAGTGCAGCAGTCTCTGTAAGTTAGTGGCTAAGCGCTACCTTTAGGAATAAATACAGTCAACATTTGCCAAAGAATGCTATTAAACACTTTCATGACCATATTTCACATACAGAGCTATATATAAGGCAAACCATCAGCATCCTGGATAAACATGTGCTGACATACTAAGATAAGCTACATGAAACCGAGGAAACAAAGTTCAATGTCTCTGCAATACTACTATGCAGGAAGCAGAGTGTGCATATGAAATTCTGAAGTACATGTCTAATCGTCATTGATACACAAACAAGTTTATGACACATTAAAGTGGAAGTAAAGGCATATTGGCCTTCTTGGAGCTTTTGCCACATGTAAGATTGCACAGCATATCTGCACATTAGGCAACACTTGCCTTGCAACCCCTACACCCCCCCCCCTCCCCCAATCCCCCATTGCTGTAATGTACGTGATCTTCCTCATTGTTTTCATCTTTTTCCTATCTTATTCTGGATTCAGGAGCATTCTGCCATCTTGGAGTGGCCACACTAGGATGTTAATTGCCACAACTGCTGCTAGTTTATATTACAGACACTCCATGGGCACCATGGTTTCCATACACTGCACCGAGGATGATCATCAAGCCTGAAACATCAGTATGCAGTTTGGAATAAGATGATCTTGGGCTATATCTGTGCTATTTACCAGAGGTTCTTGATGTATACCCAGTCTAACTCCAAGCCAAGAGCGTGGTGGATGGAGCTGAACTTATTTATCCTTTCGACTAACATCTCCTGAACTGAGAGGATCACTTTTGGAAACCTTGGCTAGTTTGCTTATTATCTCCAGCATACATGCAGGATCCATAAAAGATCTTGTAGTGGTTCTGAAAGTGAGCGCAGCTCCTAGAGGCGGGTGGGGACTTAGTTGCAGCCAATACATCAGGAAAACAAGAATAATTATCTTCCAAACTGCTCACCCCCTCCCACCAGTTTGACTCTGCGGTGTGGCAGTTTTCACACACTTTCTTGTTAAGAAGGATTGCCATTATGTACACAGCAGTGCAGGAACAGGCAAGGCATAAAAAACATATACAAATAGAAAGCAAAAAGGTTCAGTTAAAGGTTAAGAGACACATGGTCTTCCTTTGACAGATTAACAGGATAAACAAATCTGTGGCTTGTAGGGAACATTTAGGACGGTGAAACATTAGCCATTGACCAGATGTTTTATCATATCCTATTAAACACATACGTCAGTTTTAAGTGAAACATACAGGTGAAATACACACAGTATAAAAGAAGCTTTTTTTTTTATCTGTCAAAGGATTTGTATTTCTGTCAATTCAGTCCTGATATTTACACAGCTCTGCTTCACAGCACACTTTTGTTTGGCAAAGCAGAAGATTTTCTCCCAGCTTGTTATTGGACAGTGAAAAGAGAAGCAGTACACCACTGAGTATCTCTCTGGCACCCTGCTCTCCTCCTATCGGCATGTTGTTTGTTAGCACATGAGCACTGCAGCACACCGCGCTGACTCCGTTGCTTCTCTCTCTGCCAGTCTGAGCTCCACTGTACAGAGCTCTGTAGGAGGCTGATAGCAAGACAAATTCGGGAATTTACACTTCTTGCATTTAGAAAAATAAATACAATGGTATATTAATAGAGAATTGCATTACCTTTGCTTTTATATCCAAAGTCCAGCTTTATTAAAATAAATCCGGTTAACAGAGTATCCAAAGACATGAGGGGGCAGACCTCAAAGCTG
This sequence comes from Glandirana rugosa, assembly GCA_018402905.1. Taxonomy (NCBI): domain Eukaryota; kingdom Metazoa; phylum Chordata; class Amphibia; order Anura; family Ranidae; genus Glandirana; species Glandirana rugosa. The sequence continues at coordinate 1,249,532 of BLSH010024490.1, read as the reverse complement.
TCCCAAACACTATAGCTTCCCTGGGGAGGGTAATACTGTGGCCAGTGTAAATAAAAAATGCCATGAGAGTAAACTGTGCACCATCGCTAGTGTCAGTGGGAGCAAGGGTGCCCCAGCCTTGGCGTCAGTGCGAGCAAGGGTGCCCCAGCCTTGGCGTCAGTGCGAGCAAGGGTGCCCCAGCCTTGGCGTCAGTGCGAGCAAGGGTGCCCCAGCCTTGGCGTCAGTGCGAGCAAGGGTGCCCCAGCCTTGGCGTCAGTGGGAGCAAGGGTGCCCCAGCCTTGGCGTCAGTGGGAGCAAGGGTGCCCCAGCCTTGGCGTCAGTGGGAGCAAGGGTGCCCCAGCCTTGGCGTCAGTGGGAGCAAGGGTGCCCCATCCTTGGCATCAGTGGGAGCAAGGGTGCCCCATCCTCGGCGTCCGTGGGAGCAAGGGTGCCCCATCCTTGGCGTCAGCGGGAGCAAGGGTGCCCCATCCTCGGCGTCAGCGGGAGCAATGGTGCCCCATCCTTGGCGTCAGCGGGAGCAATGGTGCCCCATCCTTGGCGTCAGCGGGAGCAATGGTGCCCCATCCTTGGCGTCAGTGGGAGCAATGGTGCCCCATCCTTGGCGTCAGCGGGAGCAATGGTGTCCCATTGTTGGCGTTAGTGGGAGCAATGGGGCCTTGTATCACTAGCAGAAATAGTGCCTCAAGGGCTGAATCAAGGCAAGCAAGGGGCCACATCCGGACTCCGGGTCACCGTTTGTAGACCGCTGCCCTATAGAAACTGCATTGACTAACAGTAGTTGGATCATGTACCTGAATTTTATTGATAGCTGAAGTTGTCCAGCAATTTTGATGTTTGAAGCTGCACATATGATGGCAAGCGCCATCAGGCACCAGGATCTGGTGGAGGGTCCATGAATAGGAATAATCTGATTGGCAAGATATTCCTATTCTTGTAAAGGAGGTGGAGAGAGGCAGTTCTGTCATCTTAGGCTGAACAGTAGCAGTCAGTGACAAATTTCTGGCCCAATTGACTGATCATGCATACAGCAACTAGTCAGTGGAGTTGCGGGCCTTCTAAAGGCATGAGATCAGTGATCGATTTGGCAGAAAGTGCATGTGGTCTGTGTTCTGCCATGAATGTTGCTACACAAGTCTGTCTCACCTTTATGCGATCTGCACTACTGTTGAAAAGTCCAATCCTTCGAATAGTGTTTAAGATTGCGTCAGTAGAGTCATCGAGCATGTTGTGTGTGCAAACTGGAGGGAATGACTGTCTCTGTGGAGAAAGCACAATCATTTAAAAAAGAAGAGCAAAACAAATTCCTCATTTTAATCCAGAAAACAAAAATACAAATCTGATCCATTTGTCATTTATTCCTCACAACTGCTCGGTCTCCGTACCTGTGTAGCAAAAATGGCTCTCTTCATCATAGTGAAATCTTCTTTATCCAGCATCTTGTTCATGTCAGGTAAATTCCCTCTGCAATAAAAACAGCCAGGTAATGTTCAGCAACAAATCTCTTTTCTCTTTGATATGTAAGGTGCTTTTAGATTGTAAGCTCTATGAGCAGGGCCTCCGGATTCCTCCTGTATTGAAGTGTATTGTAATTGTACTGTCTGCCCTCATGTTGTAGAGCGCTGTGCAAACCGCTGGTGCTATATAAATCCTGTATAATAATAAGAATAGAAAGAGAACCTTATCCTTTACAACATTACAATGTTATGCAGGATTTACATAGTGCCAACAGTTTACACAGCACTTTACAACTTGAGGGTAGACAGTGCAAATACAATACACTACAATACACAATATAACACTTGCAGCATGCAATCATTGTTCCCAATTATATTAAATTACAACACCTTTTATGATTAACCTCATGATGTTTGCTTCTGTTCCACCCTACATTTCTAAACTGTGCTAGTTGCCATTAGAGATCTGTACTGTTCTGTGCACAAAGAACCTATTCGCTCCTGGAGTTATCCCAGCTGACTGTAACTGCAAAGTATGCACAGTACAGCTCACAGCAGCTCTAAGAGAGCACTGCTACTACGGTTCTCCTTTAGTAAAACTTGCTGAAGACCTAAATGCATTGAAAACACTGCAGTACAACAATGCAGGTACCTACAAGTTGCTAAATGTCCTTTCTGCAAGCCTGCATGTCCAGAACCCAAGCGAGCGGTAACACTGTCAATGAAAAGATTGCATGCTTCCTCCCATATATTCCTACTGGCCTATTACAAAGACAAGTACCTTAATGGCCAACAGGAAGAAATGGGGGAAGGTAAGTGAGCTCTAAAATACACGTTACAGGGTATGCCCCCGACACCTGAGAGGACATGAAAATAAAGATACAGACACAGCTGGTAGAAATGCTGTAGCCTGTTCAATACCATTAGGTGCTGACAGGTTTACTTTAAATCTTTCTCACCATCAAAGTAATACTCAAATGATATTCAGCCTTGTGGCTGTTTGCAGCTTCTCTCTCAGGGCTCCTGCCATGATCTTCCAGACCATCAAACACACACAGTCCCCTGTATCTCTGTTAGCTCTGTGTCTCCTGCAGCTCCCAGCTGCCTCATCCTCGCAGGCCCATCCTTTCACAGTCCCAGCGTGGACAGCAAGGAGCACCATGCTCCTCGCATCTCCCTTGCAATAACTGACCCCGCCAGGAGAGTGGGGCCACTAACCTCTACTCCCAGCTCTAACATAAGCCCAGTGCACACCTGGCTTATTAGTGTGCCCGTTATCTGCAAAACATGGCCTAAACTGGCAAAATAAAGCAGTGGCATGGGCTCGCCTCTACACGAGGCGTAAATCTGCACTCACAATTTACTATCATCTGTTTTTATTAATTTGCAAAAAAAGAATTATACAGAGTACAGTATAAACAGTATATAACAGCATCCTTTAGGTATATAGTACATGCGAACATATTAAAATCCATTGCCTGGAAAGCGCATGCGCAGACATGGGATAAAGCTGCTCCCTTAACCCATTCTGCACCTCTACAGCACACAGCGCCATTAATAGCGGCTGCACCCCCCTCACAGGGGATCGCCACCCGCTCACTTACCTCTCAGATTCTCCATGGCTATGGCCAGGACCCGAAGTTGAGGAATTAGCTCTGCACATAACACACGTGGCAGAGGGGGCAAGATGGCAGACACAACATCTCCCGGACCGATCCATACAGGGGATAAATCAAAAGTCCAGGAACAGAAAACCAAGGGCAAACAGCCCAAAGCACCTACACACTCTCAGCTGGAGGGACCTCAGTCATGCCAGAGCACTGCGGAATGTGAACAGAGAGACAGAGGCTCCAGTTCAGCCCTGCACCCTCTCCTTCACAGGCGTCTGTACATTCGACAAGGCATGATTTCGCCTCCTCTGTTTTAGGGATATTTCTCAGTTAACAGGGCAGCCAAAACTTTACATGAGGGTAGCCCATCAGATTCCCCATTTACCAAGCCAGCTACCACCACCTACTCTAGTGATTCAGTCCTCAATGCACAATTTGCAGACCTGTTCCAGTGCAAATTAGATAAAATCCTAAAACCAGAGCTGAAACAAGATTTTATTGAGCAGAGACAAAGGCTGACCAGCATTGAACAACAAATGGATGTACAGTACATAGAGCTGCTGAAAATAGGTCACAAATTTCAGTGCTGCAAACACAATTGGAGGAAGCTCACGCCAAAATTGAGCATCTAGAAAACCATTCAAGACGTTATATTTTCTGTATTAGGGGCCTGCCTGAATCCGTGAAAGACATCACCAGTGCAGCACAATCTATAATGCAAAACGTATTTCCAGAGAAAGATAAACTCCACCTGGAAACACAGGATCTATAGAGCTTTAACGGTGCCTAAACCAGACTGCCCACCCGGGAAACACTGTTGTAAAACCACATTTCTACCACACTAAAGAGGCCATCATGAGATACGCTAGAGACAACCCTGATTTGGAATACTTGGACCACAAAACTCAATCTTTACAGACATCACTCCATAAACAATATAGAAGAGGAGGGCCCTAAAACTGCAATTATTATGTCTGGTTTCTCATAACATAAATTATTCCTTCACTACTTTGCCTGAGGGTGAGAGCTATTGGCTGACTTGGTCCTCATCTCCACTAGCCCTACTTCTCACAAACAACACACAGGACAGATGTTCCTAACCTCACTCTGGTCAACAACTACCAAGAAATCGAAATCTTCACAACCTTCTGAATAGAATATTACACACAGCTGCTCTCAAATTGATTACTGAATTGGTTATCATCCTTCCTGACCAGACCTAAGCAACTGTAATTCGATCAGTTTCCTCTTTGTATGACATACTCAACACAAGAAAAACTTCCTACCGCAAAGACTTGCATGATCTGCAGCCCTGCTCCAACTCTGGTCACCTGAAACCTTCATAGTTGATATGGTCCAACCGCATGTTTCAGGGTCCTCACCACACTACTTGTCTCTAACCCCCTGCTTTTTTTTTTAAATGCATATTATAACCTTGAAGATAATGTAATGCAATGGCATAACTGGTACCTCTTTGCAAGATTGTTCTATGATATGCAAATGTGTCTAAATGATTATAATTCCATCCACTTATAATATACTGTCTTTCCTAGGTGTTTTACAGGGATATGGTACAGATCTATATTTTGATGAATCTGCTACTACTTAAATATCTATTTGCACGAAGGCTGGTCTCATACTCTGGGTCACTGTATGTGCCCAGTTGTATTTTACCATTTCTCTCCCGCTGGTTATGCAAATGGTTTTGTTATTACTTGGGGGAGCATTTAGTAAATAATAAAAACAGTATACTACCTTACATTTAACTTTTCACTCTTTATATGGCTTATTTGTTAAGATAAACCACTGATCACTTGATGTAAATGTATTTTTCTCTATTAATTCATATGTGTTTTCTATTGCGGTTTAAAATCACAATAGATAGATTGAAATATAAAATACATTGGCCCTTGTATGAAGTCTTATAGGTTATTACAGCAATTGTTTGATTTATAAGTGAACTCTGTTAGTGGGTATACATAGCTGCCTATAAGAGTTTGATATAATAAAGTTCACAGTTTGGGATAAATTCAATGATTGTGTGAAGTACATTTTAGGCTTAGTATGTATATTGTGTGTTCCGCGCAAAGGGATAAAGGTATTTTACTCTTAGAGCTGCTGCCTCCACCAAACTCCACAGAAAGTGTAGTTAAATAATACAACCAAATTAAGGTGGGTATGGCACTGCTCAATTCTGATAACATACAATTTCCAGGATGCTGGTAAATAATACAATATAAAATACTATGCCAGACTAATTACCTTTCAAGGGAAAAACTATACAAGGCAGGCAATTTTTAGATGTGATGGTGGATATGAGTGATAAAATTATGGAATACTAAAAATAGTAAGATAATGATTTCATGTCCTCCAAAGTGACATGTGCATGAATTGGTGTGCAAAACTCCTAATGTGCGGATGAACTGAAATAAATATACATAAGATATGGCATCCGATCTAATAGTGTAATCAGAGCAATATAAATGGTATAAAAAAATCAATCAAAGAAAATCAATATCAGATGAATTAAATACAATACATAAATATATGTGCAAACACATACAATAGTCTTAACTCGTCGCGGTATGGGTGGAATTAAACCAACATAATAAATTGATGTGAAAGACACCTCAAACCACCTCCGTCGTCGAGATTCTCAACTCCACAGAAAGTGTAGTTAAATAATACAACCAAATTAAGGTGGGTATGGCGCTGCTCAATTCTGATAACATACAATTTCCAGGATGCTGGTAAATAATACAATATAAAATACTATGCCAGACTAATTACCTTTCAAGGGAAAAACTATACAAGGCAGGCAATTTTTAGATGTGATGGTGGATATGAGTGATAAAATTATGGAATACTAAAAATAGTAAGATAATGATTTCATGTCCTCCAAAGTGACATGTGCATGAATTGGTGTGCAAAACTCCTAATGTGCGGATGAACTGAAATAAATATACATAAGATATGGCATCCGATCTAATAGTGTAATCAGAGCAATATAAATGGTATAAAAAAATCAATCAAAGAAAATCAATATCAGATGAATTAAATACAATACATAAATATATGTGCAAACCATTGATGTGCAACGCTTGAAGTAAGACATATTATTATCACATTGCCACTAATTATAAAGTGCACAGCAGGTGCAAAAAAGTGCCAAAAAAGTGCCAAAAAAGTGCCAAAGAGGGTGTTTCGTTCTCTTAAGAGAAAAGGGAATTTCCACTATATATCACAGACAGTTTTATATTGTGATGTTCTGCCTCTAAAAAGTTCTGTGTGTTCCTTAGATGGTGGTGTTCATTCCACTGAACATATAGCAGATCTCTATCATGATGGTAATTTCACTCCACACTGTGTACCAAGTGTTCACCGCTAGACACTGCAAAGTATTCACCCCTAGCCACTGCACACGTGAGGCCACCCACCAGAAAGCGTCCCCCACTGAAGGGGCGCACGCTTTAGCAGAACTACAGCCCTTGCTATGTCTCACCGCCAGGAGAACACTACCCTTTGCAGGGGTACACGCAGGTATAATTGTAGGGAGACCGCTGTATCTCACCACTCCCATCATCTGGCTTTTTCAAAGGTGGGAGGAGCCTCTCTGTAAGCTGTCCTGGAAGATTCCTGAAAAGTGAGTTATCAGTTGGACCGAATGGGAGTGGTGAGATACAGCGGTCTCCCTACAATTATACCTGTGTGTACCCCTGCAAAGGGTAGTGTTCTCCTGGCGGTGAGACACAGCAAGGGCTGTAGTTCTGCTAAAGCATGCGCCCCTTCAGTGGGGGACACTGTCTGGTGAGTGGCCTCACGTGTGCAGTGGCTAGGGGTGAATACTTTGCAGTGTCTAGCGGTGAACACTTGGTACACAGTGTGGAGTGAAATTACCATCACGATAGAGATCTGCTATATGTTCAGTGGAATGAACACCACCATCTAAGGAACACACAGAACTTTTTAGAGGCAGAACATCACAATATAAGACTGTCTGTGATATATAGTGGAAATTCCCTTTTCTCTTAAGAGAACGAAACACCCTCTTTGGCACTTTTTTGCACCTGCTGTGCACTTTATAATTAGTGGCAATGTGATAATAATATGTCTTACTTCAATTGCGTTGCACATCAATGGTTTGCACATATATTTATGTATTGTATTTAATTCATCTGATTTGATTTTCTTTGATTTTTTTATACCATTTATATTGCTCTGATTACACTATTAGATCGGATGCCATATCTTATGTATATTTATTTCAGTTCATCCGCACTTTAGGAGTTTTGCACACCAATTCATGCACATGTCACTTTGGAGGACATGAAATCATTATCTTACTATTATTACTATTTTTACTATTTTTAGTATTCCATTATTTTATCACTCATATCCACCATCACATCTAAAAATTGCCTGCCTTGTATAGTTTTTCCCTTGAAAGGTAATTAGTATTTATATTGTATTATTTACCAGCATCCTGGAAATTGTATGTTATCAGAATTGAGCAGTGCCATACCCACCTTAATTTGGTTACATCTTAGGCTTAGCATTCTCTATATAATAAGTGAACTGTACCATGGAATATTTAGATAGTGAAGCTGTTAGGGTAATAAAGATCAAAGGATTGAAGATCAGCTAAAAAAAAGTATGACCCAGAAAAAATAATAGGTTTGTACCAAAGAGGTGAGTAGGGTCAGAACATCCAGTGCACTCACAATTTAAAAGATCACCATTGACCTATCATGGAAATATCTCAGTTCGTTTTTCCCTGGAAAAACAAATCACGAATGAAAGCGCTAAAAAAGGCCCAAGCTTACTTTTGTAACTAGAAAACGTGCTGCAATATCAGAGCCACCGGTAGATGGCACTTTAAATTAATTCCAGATTCTCAACTACCTGCTCCTGTGAAGCTGGAGGTAAATCTGTTTCCAATAGCAAAAAGTTTGTACTTACACCAACAGCGACTCGTACAATTTCTTTCCAAACTTCTCTTTCACTGCATTGGCTGTATCGCTATGAAAAGACAAGAAAATATATAGGCAATGTTACACCCTTACACACACTCACAGCAGAAACCAATATAACAATAAGTCAATGTGGAGAAAAAGAAACGAGAAAAAGGTATACTTATCCAACCACAAAAAAAAAAATGATGAATGGTCAAGTTAAATAAGTTATCATTGTGACACATTTTATGTACTTCTTTGACACAGAAACTGACTTCAAAATGCAACCAAAATGCAAGAAAATGGGAAAGTGTGAAAATCCACCTTTACTCCAGTAAAAACAATTGTTTCAGGTTTAGCTTGGCATACATTATTGGCAAAATATGGGCAGAGTGATAAATTCGATATCTAATCAACAAAGCAGATCTACTGGTTTAGTTATGGATTTAAATATTTACCTTAAGAATTTTTTTTTGCATTTTTCCACCTTTTATTTAAAGGTCCCCAATCTGTGCTGTGACTACATTCCACACTTCCGTAGGACAGTTCATAATATTCTGGTCTACAGTGACCTCTAGTGGCAAGTTTAAAGTGGTTTTAACGGCAGAAGGTTTTTTACCTCAACGTATTCTCTGCAATAAGGTAAAAGCCTTCTGCATGTATCCCCCACCCAGCCCCTCTTCTACTCACCTAACTGAGCCCAGTCTTGTTCCAGAGATGTACACTAGAGCAGAGGTTTTCTCTGCTCTCTCCCTCCTCATTGGCTCAGGCACAGAAGCAGAGGCCTTTGGCTCCTCCTGCTATCAACCATAGCCAGTGACGAGGGAGTGCGTGTGTGTGTGTGTGTGTGGGGGGACGGTCAAGTCTCGCTGCTTCAGTGAGGCTCGGGAGCAAGCCTGCACACGTGCCCTTATAGCAAGCCGCTTGCTATGGGGACAGTGACGGTAGGAGCTAGGAGCTCCAGCGGGGGACTCGAGAAGAGGAGGATCAGGGCTGCTTTGTGCAGACCATTGGACAGAGCAGATGCAGATAAGTATAACATGTTTGTTTTTTTTAATAAAAATGTTTTTTAGGTTTAGAATGTTTACATGTTCAGAAGAAATGCTGTAAACAAATCAGTGTCTTGTTCTTTTCTGCTTATCCACTTTTACACACAAAACAGAACATTCGGGCTCGGTTCACACTTGTGCGATGCGGCAACTGCGAATCCACTGCGGGTTCCCGCATCCCCCCTGACTTACAAGGCAGTTCACACTGTCACATGTGAACTGTTGGAAGTATCAATACAAAGTTAATGACACCCCCATTTCAGTTTACATATCGCACTGCGAACGGTCAGTTCGGACATGAATCGGATCGCATGAGTGAGAACACCCATGCAATCCGATTCTGGTGTAGACCAAAAAAAGGGTCCCGTGCGAGTTTGGTCCGAATGCGATGCAAATTCAGCCATACTAACTGTATGATTGAAATCGCATCGCACGGTCATCGCATGTGATTTGCACTGCAGTGCGGTGCGAATCACATGCAATCTCGCACAGCGCACCAGTATGAACCGGCACTCAGACTTAGCAGCTGCTCAATATCAGACTAATGTACGTAAAGCATTATTACACATTTGGGAACATGTTACATGTTCCACCCCTTTTTAGGGTGGTACATGTAACACGTTCCCAATGCTGCAGCCGATGTCAGTGACAGCAGTACGGGGAGAAGTTCCCTATGCTATCAGTTGCTTTTTGAAATCAGCAATCAGCGCTGCACAGCAGCCTCATTCATTCACACAGCTCTGTGTGTGAATGAACTACATGCTCCGACATCCTTTGTGGCTGTCGGCTTGTAGTTCTGAACTACCACATCGATGTTGAGCCATGGATATACGGGCGTACAGATATACTGAATGTTCTGTAAGAGACCTGCTGATCGTTGGTGCAATGCTTTACAGACTCCAAAAAAAAAAAATAATAAGTGCACATTTTTTTTTAACAGCAAAAAAATATACATTTATTTATTAACTTCTCCTTTAAAGTGTTAGTTCACCTTCACCCGGTTCTTATTACAGCGACTTGAGATCCGACTTGTGTCGCCCCCAGTCGCTTGACATCTGAAATCCCATTGAAGTAAATGAGAGCCGTCTTAATGTACACTACTGAAGTCGCTCCGACTTCAGAAAAGATTCCTGTACTACTTCAAGGCGACTTCTATCCGACTTGTGCCCATAGAATTCAATGGAAGTCGCCTCCAAGTCGGATGCCCGTCTATATTGAAGCGACTTTACAGGAAAAAGAAAACAATTTACCCAGGTAAAAGAAATTATGTCAGAAGAGCTATATTCTCTGATTGACCACAGACGAATTCGCCTGGCATGGAGGTCGCTAAGTCGCATTGTAAGTCGCCCAAAGTCACGCTGAAGTCGAGTTGAAGTCGCCTTGAAGTTGTGTTCAAATCACCTACAAAGTCATGTCTGAAGTCGGATCGCCCCTATGTGAATCGACTCTTACAGACAAAATGTAAAACTCCCTTCTAGAGTGTAAGCTCTATCAAGCAGAGCCCTTCGACTCCTCCTGTATTGAATTGTATGGTAACTGTACTGTCTGCCCTCATGTTATAAAGTGTTACGCAAACTGTTAGTGCTATATAAATCCTGTATTATAATAATAAATACAAAACGTGAACACCGTACACCCTGCCAACCTCGTCCCCGCTGTACTTACCGCTGGGAATGTTGAGCTGTCAGTGCCCAACGCAGCCGCTCCAGTGGTCCACAGATTTGAAATCCCCGCTCTTCTTTCATCCTTTTATCTGCAGTGCTTCTGGGATGGATCAGAGTGATACGGATCGGTCAGAGCCATCACAGAGCATCACTCTGATATGTCCCAGAAGAAGTGCACACAAAAGTGGGGGAAGAGTGGGGATTTCAAATCCCAGGACTGGCTACATGGGTGCTGACAGAGCAGTACCCCTGGAGTAAGTACAGTGGGAATATGGGAAATATGGTGTTACTTCACCCTTACATTTTTTTCTGTAAAGGTGAACACTAGGTTTCATTTTTAAGTCCATAAGACGGTATAGAACCTATGCATATTGTAATGTAATTATGGTTGCCCACAACAGAACCTAAAATTGCATGCTGGGACTTGCAAAGCTTTGATCTGCTCACAAGTTGATAAAGTACTCAAGTCTACTTTTTGATTTCTCCAACCAAAAATGATTTTGCACCCACCACAACTGTTTCCGTACGGCTTGACCTTTCAGAGTTTCCACGTTGAAATTATTAGTCCGTGCAGGCATGATGAAAAATGCGACTACAGTGGTATCACTCTGATTCACCTAAAGTGGGGAACACAAAACAAAAAAAAAACACTTATTAATACACTTGACTCAATTTTTAAAATATTGCTCTTCACCACTACAGTTTTCACCCTACCCTTAGAAGGTAGTTGAGTCTTGCCAAGGCCTCCAGAAAAACGTCAGCTCCTTTGTTAGAGAACTCATAGCGTCCAGCAATGAAGAAAAACAAGGTCTTGTCCAAATTAAAGTCTAGGTGTCTAACATACAAAAAAAAATGGTCACAACCGATTTAAACACAATTTGCCAGTGCAGAAAATGGACTGAAGTCCTGCCCCATAGAAACAAAGAAGCAAACCTCATGTCAAGACAACAAGACTTGGAGCAGAGCACCATGCTTCTGCATTTTTTATGTGCTGCAGTCAGTGTGGTGTGTTTTAGACGCAATGCAGTGTAAGGCACCAAGCACAGCAAGCTGCAGTGCGGTTGCATTCATTTTTAAACGGTAACCAAGTGCATCTACAGAGCATTATAAGCTACAGTGCACCATAATATACAGTCACAATTTTAAAAATAATTGAGCAGAATTAAATTCTGTACTGGTCCCCTTTTAAAATAAATAGGCTGTGTTATTGCAGTACATTGTAATTCATTATAAAAAACACACAGTATTAAGCTAGTGTGGGGCATTTAAAGTATAAGTAAAGGCATTTTTATTTTTTTTTACTTTTGGATAGAACAGAGAGGGATTAGAACACCTGTCAGTATTTATTGCTGTCTGTGGCCCCGTTAGGGAGATTCACCCTCTCTATTAGTCCTGTTTACCATTATCACTGAAAGTGAAAGAAAATCCCAAATGTTGGGTTGTCTCCAGAATAGTAATAGAGGGGAAATCTTCCAATGGGGGCACTAGTTCTGGTGACCTGGGGGTGCCAAGGAATTCCCTTTATTTTCAGAGATTTCCTGTTACTTCCTGTTTTGGCTATGGGACAGGAAGTGAAGGGAAATAGCTCTACTGGGACAAATAGGGCAAAAATAAAGCTTACAGGAGTTATAGACCTCCCTTACTCTATCCAAAATGAAAAAAAAAAAGAAGTTTTGTCTATATGTTCTACTTTAGCCCGGGTTCACATAGGTGCGATCTCAGTGATTGCATTTGATTCACACATGCACCGCAGGTGCTGATCACATGCAATCTCTGAGCAGTGCGAGTCCAGCCATACAGGTGTATGGCTGAACTTGCATTAGATTTGCACAAAAAAAAAGGTGCAGGGGCCTTTTTTTTTTTCCTGCAGTGGAATGGCATCACATGGGTGTTCTTACCCATGCGATCCGATTCATGTGCGAGTTCGCACTGTGATCGGTGAACAAAACTGGGGGTGTCATTAACTTTGTAATGACACCCACAGCGGTTCACAGAAGGCAGTGTGAACTGCCTGCGGGAGTGATACGATGCGGGAACCGACTCTGTAATCACACCGATTCCCGCATCGTGTGAACCCAAGCTTAATTAAAAGTTAATCCCTGCTTCAGACCTCTTTGCACAATAAACCTGGTGAGACTCAGATTTGTTTTAACTCCAGCATTAACCATCTTACCCGTAAAAATGTCCCCGGATAAACTCTTGTATGCGATTCTTACTTTGGGCGTGCAGATTCTGAAACTCATGCATAGCTGAAAACTTTTTTATATTCAAACCGTTTGGAGTTACTATATCTGTAAGCAGGAAGATAAAAGGTTGGGTTAGAGAAATCAAGTTTCTAGGACAATCCTGGTTCAGAAGCCATTGGTCAAATTTTATCTGCAGCAATTACAGTCCAAGAACTTACTATGATGGCAAATTGCCATTACAATGTGTCTTCTAAAGACTTGGCAAACGAGAAAAAACTCATGAGCAGAATTCAAACAGCCACCTCAAGACACCGGTGATATAGGTGAAGCCTTGTCATGGCTATACACGTACAGACTTGGTAATGTTATTGGCAGTTCTGAAGTTTACGCCAACTTCCCACTACAGCAATCTGCCACTGTTGTTCCACAATTTTCCGGTTCTGAGTAATCAATCAAAGACTGAATTACAATTAAAACTATACATAATCCCCATGGGACAGATAAAACAATTGTGCATATGTCAAAGTTACATAACATTTAAAAATATACTATATGCGTGTCATTACATAAACATGGCAAGAACGTGTTTAAAACCTTCATATGTCTATGGTATATAAAATATTGCCCTAGTATGCGTTTTGAGGCTTGAAATTTAATAAAGACATCAGGACAAATCCAACGCATTTCAAGGTAACTCCTGCATACCGGCCTATTCTAGCCCCTGAAGAAGGTGTTTCTCCGAAATGCGTTAGAATTTGTCCTGATGTCTTTATTAAAATGTAAGCTACTATAGGCATACTATAACACTATTTTATATACCATGGACATATGGGGTTTTAAACACTTAATTGTAATAACACTGAAATAGCATTTTTTCGTGATCTTATGTGACTATATATGCTGTGAATCTTTTGTAATAAATGTAGCATGCCAGCATCTTATTGAAATATACACAATTGTCTTATCAAGTCCCATGGGGATTAGGTATGATATTTTTCAGTTTAATTGGAACTTCACTCTCTCAATCAACATTATTATTTGATTATTGATTGATTGATGGATTGATTATTTTTAAAACTTTATGCTGCTAGCATTGGTAAATAGGTAGTAAAGAATATCATATTTACTTGTTTTAAACATTTTTCTTTTTTTTTTTCTTCAGTTACTTCCTGGTTTCTTGCCTAGGCACATGATGTCATACATCCCAGGAGTCTTCAGGAGGGGAGGAAAGGAGGGGTTTTCTCAGATAAGCACACTCTCCTGCCTGCATGCTTGAGCTAAGGGCAGACTGATTCCAGGATTCTACATGAATTATTTGCCCTTACTCAAGTTGGCCACAGCCACAAATTCTAGAGGGGTGTTTTTCAAAGTGATTGCTCAGCAAAATAAAGCATGGAGACATGGATGGATGGGGGAGTTTGCTTTGAATATTAAAAAAGAATGAAATAGTGTTTTTTTTGGTTTGTGGTGCTCAGATAAAGTGAAGATCCACCTTAAGTGAGGGATGTTGGCAGTAAGAAATATCACCCACCCATTTATTAGATTGAATTACAATAACTTCCATTGCCAATTTCCTACAGAAAATGTCAGTCCCCCGATGGACATGCCAGCCAACTGAGGCCCCTGAATTAAAGCCGAGTTCCACCCAAAAGTGGAACTTCAGCTTTAAAGGAAGGTGACTCCCTGACATGCCACAATTGGCAGGTCATTTTTTTGGGGGGTTTGGACCGGAGACCCTGTTTTCACAGGGACCCAGATCCACTTCCTCTCCTAGGGTCCCAGGTCCACTTCCTCTCCTAGAGCCGTGGCTCCGGAAGGAAGTTCACCTCCCCCCCTCCCTCCCTCTCAGTGATCTTCTAGGACACATCACAGGTCCCCGAAGATACGCCGGCCATTTACAAGGCGCATCGTGACTCGTGACCACAGGACATTTTCTTTTCCCACTGCCAACAGTTTGGCCCCCTAAAGTTTGAAAGTTTGGAGACCCCTGTACTAGATGAAGCTATTAACATTTAGTGTAGGATAACAATAAGGGTCACTGAAATTCCTTAAACTATAGTTTGCTCAGAGGTCCCGTCCTCTGAGCATCGGCGCCCCGCATCCGCCCCTGTCCTTCAGCTTCCTTGTGTTGCTGACATACTGGGGCGTGTCTGCCCATCTAGGCTGACCAATGGGGTTTGACCTGGATGCATATATGAGCGCCTTGTCTGCTTTGCTCCAGGTGTCTCCCCTTTATGGCAGTCTGTGTGGCGTTGGTGTGTTCGGTTGGTCCTGCTGCAAGCACATTATACCTCATATGCTGCAAATCTCACTGGCACTGTTGCAACTTTAATCTTGTTCACCCTTTCTGTTGGTGGTTGTTTCACTTTCTCAGCTTCACATTGGTTCACAGTACTTCTATTTATTTTGCTGCAATATCTGTGTCCACCCGGCTTCACAGCCTATCTTCGCAACTATAACTCACACAGTTGCTGTCCCATATCCCTATCACCTTCCTTTGGTGTATGGGTCTTTTGCTTTTATGCCCTTGGACTAGACCTCTGTCAATTCAATTTTCCTTGATAATTTACATCCGCCACAGATTGGAGGCTCTGCGTTCCGGTCGTTGGGACAATCTGACACCAATTATCACTTTTCTGTGCTTCCTCGTACCACGAACAACACCTCAGCTCCCGGTATGGGCGTCCATGTCAGCCCGCCTATCTCAGCCCACTGTCATGCGCATGCTGGTCCGTGTAAGTAGCTCACCATGTTTCCAATCTACAGATATTAACCATTTTTTACTATTACTTTTTATCATTTTTTGGCTTTCCCCAGCAGGGTCACTTTGCTTGTGCCTTAGTGACATGCCCATGTCTTTTTTCAGATTCTATTCATTTCGCATCAGCCCCTGAAGAGTGGCCCTACTGCCACAAAACGTTGTCGGGCATACTCTAGATGCAAATGGTTTACTCAGGTTATTGTATGTGCTGTCAGCACTCCACCATTTGGAGCTTGTTTTTATCAACCTACTTTCTCATTCATGTGCAACAAGTCTGTTATATATTACGGTTTACATGTCTACTATTATGTATATGCACCCATCACTGCATGGTATTGTTGTCAAAGTTCAACAATAAATAATTACTTTATTTGGTATCTTGGTTTGAAATCGCATCAATGTATACCTCATTTAAAGTCCTGCCCTTTTTCCCTTTTTAAATAGTTCTACAATATTTTACATCCCGTCATATTTAGATTCGTTTTCTGCCAAGTCTATTATCATGACCTTGTCCTGGTGGGATCCATGCAAAATGCCCGTTTTGCTTTCCGGATTTTGGTCAATTGTAAAGTGACAGATCTTATGCAGAGCAGTAATGTTGATTTGCAGCAGAACCCCTGGGGACCACCAAACTTTTCTCGTGGCTCACCACCTGGTTGGCAACCGCTGCCATGTCAAAGTCATGACTCGTAAGGCAAATCACCTGCATGGGGACATCTACACAGACTCCTACAGTCCTGCTATGAAAATAGTCTCCTAGGCTTTCTGTGTGTGCTTCCTATTTCAGTGTACCAGCCCACAGATTTTAACAAGAAATCTTTCTACACACAAGCAAACATGGGCACAGAGAAGACAATGGATAAAATACCTTTAGTTTGAATCAAGACAGCAGGAAAGCAAAGCAGATCATTATTTTCCAGTGTACAGTTACAGATCTTGATGCTTACCTGGTTTGCGCTTCAGTAAGTGCTCAGCTTCTATTGCAGTAATCTGAGAGACGGTAGTGAAGACATGACTGCACTGGACAGCCGCTCGCTCCATACAGTATCGGTGATAGATCTGGCGGTCTCCAGCTTCTTTATCTACGTTAAACTGTCCAACATAATTACATGAATTGATTTCATAAATAAGGAGTAGGTGAATGGTATATCTTTTATTTACAAAGGGTAAGAATGTGTATTAGGCAGTAAATGTAAAGTGTAAATGATACTCTCCATGTCCCATTCACCACGGTAAAGTCCAATCAGCAAAACTGTGCCTGGACTCTCCTGAACATTGGAGAGAACTCCACAAACATCCATGCATCCCAGTGTAAAGGGAGATGGAGGTGTCAACTGCAAATTCTTATGTTGGATTAGCGCTGTACAGGCTCCCTATAAAAGTTTTCTTACTGAAAAATGCATGTATGGTTAAAAAATGTATGTAGAATTCAATTTAGTAAAAATTATCTAGGGATATGACAGTGGGTCAGCAGGATGTCACAAGACTAGATATACTACCTCAGTCAAGTATTTCTAGAAAATCTTTTCAAATGCTGGCAGTCATGTATGGGAGCTTACTTTTTATCCCCATCACGAGAATTAGTTGTCATTAAATGCTTTTCCCTTCTTCCCTCACGCCCACCAGTGTACTTTTTAGATTTTAGATGTAGGATTAAGAGCGGATGGTGGATGTGGGAGAATGGGAAGGGAAGGTAGAAGAAAGTTGAAAGGGGTGAGGAAATGTTAGGGCTCATATATTTATTAAAGGCATTTATAGAACAGTTTATATCTTGTACATCCACATCAGACCGTGCCTTCAAGGAGATTAAAATCTCATATGCGCACACACACAGTAGGGCCAATTTACCTATCAGGATGTTTTGAAGTGTGGGAGGAGAGAACATGCAAATTCAAAGCACATACTGTTGTGTCCTGCTCTAAGTTCTAACCACTGAGGCACAGTGCCAGCTCATGTTGGTGGGCATTGTTTTGCTGCACGGAACGCACCTCATACTCAAGTCAGCAAAAGCCCGCAGACTTTATTTAAGCGGTACACATGGCAGTTTAGAGGCTGCACTTGACCTGCTCTGCAGTGCATTTGTCTGGATGCAGCATGCCCTAGCCAATTCAAACTATGGGCAGAGGAGGACACACCCATCTTTTTCTAGGTCAAATACTGTTTTTTCTATTCAAATGGAGAAGACAGTGTTTGACAAGAACATTCATAGACTTCAACCTGTAGTGATGGACAGAATGGAAATTGGAGGTGTGTGAGGGGAAGGGGTTGACAGGAGGAAGGTGGATACCTTGTGGACCAAAATAGAAGTCTGGGGGCAGATCATGTCGGGTAAGTGGGATAGAGGGTGAAACAGCGTCTACAGTTGGTGCTATATCCAATTTCAAAGAAATCTAATCCTGATAGAATATGTAAAAACACCAACATGATTTTTCACTGCCAAACACTACGTTCCAGGTCATACAGGAAAATATATACATTGCTCTCATCCATTTAGCTACAGTCTATAACAATCAATACACAATCATCCTGAGGCCTATTTTCCTTTAAATCCAAGGTCACCTTGATACTACTTTCACTCAGCATATGTGATTAAAATCAGCTTCTTAGTGCTGTGTTTAAGTTGCACAGAAAAAAATAAGGTGTTAAACAGAAATATGTATTTTTTCATTATATTTTCTTTATTCATTGACATGGACACTGTTCCCACAAAACTGAACCAGTTAAATAAGTTCCTGCCCCCAGAGTGTTACACACATTGGTGGGTGCCAATTAAAAAAAAAAAAAACTGTATACTAATTGAAAGTAGGAGGAAACTACAGTAACTGGAGCTCCATTAATCCATGTAGTACTAGCTGAATGTATTTCATGCTTGCACCTGTTACACTGCTTATGAAGAGAAGACGTATATTACAATCATAACTATTCTGCCATTGAAAATTCCATTGCGAAGTGTTCCACATAAAAGAACCACATCTAGACACAGAGTGCTAGAAACATTAACGTGCATTGATCAGTAAGAACTGTCCCATTGTGGTAGCTGAGCTTTATTGTTGTGCTGTAGAGGACAGCCTGTTTGGGAGACATCTGGATAATATTGGGAACAGGACCATGGAAAACTGGAACTTGTATGGCCAACAGTGAAGGCATATACACCCCCCCTCCCCCATGTCTCTCTTAAGGGGGCATATACCAGCTTCTCATCTGAGATATGGATCATTTTCGTTGGTGGGGTCCATTTCTCTTTGTGGCAGCTGCGGTCTTCAAATTCTGGGAACAAGTTACATGCAATGTAAATCCTCATAGCAGAGACATATGCCAGTTCTCCCTGAGGATGTTGGTATTGTCCTGTGGAACATGTCAGAGATGAAGATACTAGGGATGCACCAATACCATTTTCTTTACACCAAATAGGAGTACCGAAACTTTTTTTTTTTTTTTTTAAGTACTTGCCAATGCCAATTACCGATACCTATTGCCTAGGAAGGGTAGGTAGAGGGGTGGTTTGGGAGGTGGGGGAGGGGGAGTTAGGGATGGCCAGGGGGAGGGCAGGGTAGCTGAGGCTGGGGTGTCATGGGGGTTGAGGGGTGGGGTGATTGGAATGCAGCTTCTCATGCAGGTGGATCTTTTAGAGCTGGGAGCCTGGGACTAGCTGAGCACTGCTGATATATCTGGGTCCTACTTCCTCCTCCTGGGCAACTGGGGCTAGGGGTAAGGGCTAGGGGTAACAATGAGCTAATCCCCTGCTGTGCAGCTATTTAAAAAAAAAAAAAAACTTCTCTGGGTCCCCTATGTTCAGTAGGTGCCGGGGACAGAAAGCGGACAATTTAACCACTTTCGGGTTTAGGCGAATTAATCCGCAGTGCTCCTGACCGGCCCCAGTGTAATGATATAAAAGAGGCCGGCCTTCAATGTAATTGTGTGGAGCGCTGCTGTGGATTAATCCGCCTAAACCCAAAGTGGTTAAATAGTCTGCTTTCTGTCCCACGGCACCTACTGAACCTGGAGAAGTTTTTTTGTTAAAAATAGCTGCACAGCGGGGGATTAGATCATTGGTACATAGAATTTTGGAGTCCACCGCCCACTCTACCTCCGCCCCCCCATTCAGTTTGCAGAGCCGGGTCAGGACAGGAGGGTAACAGCTGGCGGGTGGGGAAAAGGAGGCAGGGCGGGAATCCTGCGGACAGCTGAAAGGTCATTGGTTGTTAAGGACACAGCGGCTCCGCTCCTTAACAACCATTAATTGCCGGCATTTTTAATTTTTTTTCTGTACATTTCAGCTGTTAGTGGGGAAATACTGCTGACAGCTGAAACAACTGTGCAAGAAGGTATTGGTTTCGGGTTTTGGAGCATTTGCACAAGCACCGATACCCATGCAAATGCTTAGTATCGGCACTGGTATCAATGCAACCCTAGAAGATACATATATGAGATCCTCATTATGACCAACCTAGGATACAGTCATCACTAATGGCATGTAACTGCAATTGTTCTGAAACAATACTTGGATGTCTAACATTTACTCTTTACTCTTTTTTTAATGTTTTGTACAATAAAAATGCAAGTTTTTAGTCTTAATCATTTTTTCTTGGTTTGGTACCTTTTCAACATAAGGGATTAAGCTATCTTTCAGTGTCTTGCAATAGAGGATGTGGTAGCAGTAAAGCCCTTTGGAACAAGCTGAAACTCTGGCGTTAAGTCTCCGCCCTAATTTCTATATTTTACCGTGCCCATTGTGGTAATAGTAAGTCTCACCGTTTGCAGGTTGTTGTAGAAGTCCACACTTCCAGCACACAGGTATCGACCCAGGAGAGTGGCATGTGTAGTAAAGATTGTAGCCACGGGGAGCTTACGAATCCGACACATACATAGGCCAATGCCAGCTAACCATTCGTGGAAGTGAGCCAGAATGAAGGGCTTCTCATCACCACACTGTGCTGCAAACTATGAAAGCAAGAAGAGGATGGCACCAAAATGAAATATCAATATATTAAGGACAAAAACAGACAGACAGAGCACAGGAGGGAATGGAGAATGGCAAAGACCATTAACAGTGACCATTAAAAGATCTTTCAATTTTGAAATGGGATTGGTCAGTTCGTTTTGTGCAGGTTATGAACTCTTCTGGTATACTTGGGCAAAAATGTTGTTTTTTTTTTTCAGAGCGAACTCTTACCATAAAAGCAGTTGGCTTAATGTTCAGCTAAGGGTATTGACTATGGTGTTCATCACAGGTCAAACCTCCCTCCTACATATCTTCCTTCTACTTTTGCCTTTTTTCTACTCTCCTTATCTTACCTTGAACAGTCACTTCCTCAACGCCATAAATACTAAACTAGTAAGCAGACTCTATTTCTCTACTGCAGTGGTTCTCAACTCCGGTCCTCGGGACCCCCCCAACAGGCCAGGTTTGCAGGATAACTGAAATACATCACAGGTGATATCATTTGCTGCTCAGTGATTGCAGTGTTCTAGTCTGCATCTCCCCAAGGTAATACTTAAAAGCTGGCCTGTTGGTGGGTCCCGAGGACCGGAGTTGAGAACCACTGCTCTACTGAATGACCTTGCTGTGGGCAGGTCATAAGGAAGGCATTCTTTTGATGACACCATAGAATGAACTCAAAACTGCACTTATGTCAACTGTTTTTTTACAGGCAACTGTGAAAATAGTAATTTCTGGTAAAAAAAAAAAAAGTTGATTAAAATGAACAGATTACAACTTTTTAAGCTTACCAATGAAAATATTCCTATGGGGACCTTTACCATCGAAAAGGTAGAACTTTTGCAAACAAGGGGCCCTCTCATCCTAGGTAGCTGTTGCAACTGTAGCCTCAATTTCTAGGACTTTCTATGCACCATCATCCATCAAGCATTCAATGATAGCAACTCAGAGTTGCCAATTGTTCTCGTTGAATAGTTTGATGGCAGCAAAATTAAAGCCTTGGCTGTATTCAAGGAGAAGTTTGGGGTTATAAAAAGAAGAAAAAAAAAAAGACTCACTGGACAGCCAGGCTGGAGAGGGGCAGGCACAGGTGGTTCCGGCTCTCAGCCTAGCACAGAGTTGACAACAGCTGTCAATCCGGTAGCTGGGTGGATTCCAACAATATGGCCAATTGTGTTTTAAGTTAAAGCAGTATCAAACCCAACACTAGAAATGTATATATTGCAGCTTGCCCATCATTAGATATGGTGTCTGCGCTAGTTTTCTTTTTTTTTTTTTTAAGGTGTATTCATCTGTTTTCACCTGGTGAGCAGGCCAGTAACACACCCCCTGTATTAGAGGGTCTACACTTGGAACACTTGTTAGACAGCAGCATTGTTAATCTGGGGGAAGGTTGTTCTAGATGCACTAGCAAGATACACTAACAAATTGAAGGCTAACTTCAGCTAACACTTTATAATCTATTACAGCAACAGTGTTCCTTTTGCAATAAAGGATTTTCATAAAAGCTGATCATTGTAAGCACCCCTGTCAGTGTTAAAGAGTTTGTCTAACTGCTACATCTGCAGGACAGCTTGTTCTGTTGAAAAATAATAGACATACAGAAAGAAAGAAAGCCTAAAAGAAAAGGAATTCAGCATCACATCTAAGAATTGGTAAGCTGCAATATAATCCATTTTTGCTTTTGGGTTTAATACCGCTTTTGGCTTCCCTTTAGACTGAGGTGTCAGATCCTCATTCAAATCCAATTGTTAAAAAAAAACAAAAAAAAAAAACACAAGTACAAAAAATACATACTACACTGTCTGATGATGATTTGATGAATAGATATTTAGTAAAGAATCACCCAGTGACTTCATCAGCAACCTACAGCCCCCCAACCACCCCGCAATTTCAACCAATTGAGATGTACTATCACATATATAGACATAATTTTAAGATCCCATAATGCCCTGTTCCTTTTGACAAAGAGCAGCAGGCATTGCATGATGCGTTTACATCTGTAAGGAAGCTTTACGAAGGCTGGCAATAAATATAGATCTTTTATCTAGAGAACAATTTAAACAAATTCCTACTAAAACAACCTACCTCACCCAGAAACCAAGCAGTCAAGAAGCCAAACAGAACGGCATCATTTGCTTCCCGGTCGTACCATGGGATCCCAACAGCACAGCTATCCCATAACTCTGTCTTCCAGCGGTCAAGGCTCCAGGCAGTAGCCGCTATATCTATGAGGACCACGTATGGACTGCCTTCAATCAACCAGCGGCCAAAGTAAACCTGCAGACAAGGAGAAAGGTCATTACTACACCAAGCATTTAGAATTTGATTAATTTTTAGGCCTTGTGCAGCAGACAGGACTTCTTTTTTTCTTTTTTTTACTCTCCTAGAAGCCTGCAGCATTTTTGCAGAAAATAAAATGCCTGATGCATGTAGAAGTAAGTCAGTCTAATGCTTTAGGCATGATTTCAGTTCATTAGCCAGAATAATTCATTTTGGCCATTGAAATGAATTAAAGCTAAACGCGCCAAGAGTTAAGCATATAAATTAGTACAAGTGTCAAGCATTTTCTGCGCAAACTCTGCTGCTCCTGGATGCACTGGCAGAGGGTTTTTTCGCGCCTCTAAAAATGCTGCAAAAAGTCTAGGTGTGCATGGACACATAGGCTAACGTGCAGGGAAGTTTAGAGGAAAGGAAGAAAAGAAAAAAAAAAAAGGGCCTGGCGTCCCAAGAAGCAGCTGTAAAAACGTCCTGTGTGCATGCAAATACAGTGTGACATTAAATATTGCAACAATCTCAATTTTATTCCTGTCTGCTAATAAAAATATATACAGTTGTGCTCATAAGTTTACATACCCTGGCAGAATTTATGATTTCTTGGTCATTTTTCAGAGAATATGAATGATAACAGAAAAACTTTTCTTTCACTCATGGTTAGTGTTTGGCTAAAGCCATTTTTTATCAATCAACTGTGTTTTACGCTTTTTTAATCATGACAACAGAAACCACCCAAATGACCCTGATCTAAATTTTACATACCCCAGTTCTTAATACTGTGTATTGCCCCCTTTAACATCAATCACAGCTTGAAGTCTTTTGTAGTATTTGTGGATGAGACTCTTTATCTTCTCAGATGGTAAAGCTGCCCATTCCTCTTGGAAAGAAGCCTCCAGTCCCTGGAAATTCTTGGGCTGTCTTGCATGAACTGCACGTTTGAGATCTCCCCAGAGTGGCTCAATGATATTGAGGTCAGGAGACTGAGATGGCCACTCCAGAACCTTCACTTTATTCTGCTGTAGCCAATGACAGGTCGACTTGGCCTTGTGTTTTGGATCATTGTCATGTTGGAATGTCCAAGTACGTCCCATGTGCAGCTTCCTGGCTTATGAATGCAATTGTCCCTCCAATATTTTTTGATAACATACTGCATTCATCTTGCCATCAATTTTGACCACATTTCCTGTGCCTTTGTAGCACAGACATCCCCAAATCATCAGTGATCCACCTCCGTGCTTCACAGTAGGAATGGTGTACCTTTCATCATAGGCCTTGTTGACTCCTCTCCAAAACGTAGCGTTTATGGTTGTGGCCAAAAAGCTAAATTTTGGTCAGGCATGTTATCAGGTCACCAGGGTATGTAAACTTTTGATCAGGGTCATTTGGGTAGTTTCTGTTGTCATTAGGATTTTAAAAAAATAAACCACGGTTGATTGATAATAAATGGCTTCAACCAAACACTAACCATGAGTGAAAGAAAAGTTTTTGTGTTATCATTCATATTCTCTGAAATATGGCCAAGAAATCAAATTCTGCCAGGGTATGTAAGCTTATGAGCACAACTGTATATATGTTTGGGGGTTCCAAGTAATTTTCTATCCAGTAGATCATGGACAGGTGACTGGTAGATCGCAGTCTGGGTTTGGTGACCCGCCATTTAAAAGCATCAGACAGAGTGCAATGCAGAGGGACTACCTGTAAAGTTGGAGCTGTAGAAGGGAGCAAGAGCTGCATAAGCCAATGCCTCCTCTGTAGTGCTGGATCCTGTCCCATGCGGAGTGATACCAACTGCACTCCACCTCTTATCCGAGGTAGCAGTCTCCAGAGTGGTGCCAGCAGCAGGAAAGATGATATCTAAAGGTCAGTGTGAAGCAATACACCAGGCATAATACTATAGGGCTGCTTTCACACTGATGTGCCTTCTCACCACCTGATTTAAACCCATGAGTGCCATGCAATGCACGTGATTTTGCCACAGTTTGCTGCCTTTTTCCTGGGGGTGGATGTGTCTCTCTTTTTAATTTTTGATCACCCATTACTGCAATCTGTGGTCCATTTTAGGGATCCTTGTGTGAAATATCTGGGGCCTTCCCTTTGGGAGCATTGGGGACCTCTCCAGTTTTTGGCACAGTGTTATCCTGCTTTTACACTCTAGATGGCTTTTGTGTTGATTGCGCTGATGAATGCAATAATTTATGTGGCATTCTCTATACAAATGCCTCTGAGGAAGGGATTTAAGTTTTCCTGAAATGCGTCGGGCACACAGAGCACACAGCAGCATTGATTATTTTGTTATCAGCTATTTCATCATGTTCTGATGTATTTCATATTGGTGATGTATACACCTTTTAAATATATGTATTAATTAAATTTTACATTTTATATACTATTGGCTTATTACATGAGTTGTCAAAGTCCCATTAGCACCGGGGGGTATTTATTTGCCTACGCGCCACGGTAGTACAGCAATTAGAAATTTGAATCTTGTGTAAGGAGGAGACACTGTGCCTGGTGATCTTTGACTTCTTCCATGTTGTTCAGGTAGATCTCCACCTCTATAATGTTACCTACCACTGATTTAAAAGGATTGAGAGATAGATTGGTTCTCTTTATTTATTTTTTTTTCTTTTGACAGCTCTGTTTGGCTCTGCACTTGTTTAACATGAATCTGGGAAATGCGATCTTGATTTTGGAACAATTAATCATGCAGCTCTACTGTCAACAGCTTGTTTTTATTTGCTGAAGTAACGAGGTAAAATGTCCCAACAGAAATCAATGAGAATGCTTGGGAAGCAGAGGTGATGGGCCAACCTTTACATTTACAGTAAACTTTGTACAGCATTTCAGCTGCCTTTATCTTTGGTCAGTAACATTTTACCTAAAGAGATCTGCATTGGCTACTTCAATTGAACACATATGCTGTACAAGGCGGAACATTCTGTGCTGGGACTGAGCAGATCAAGGGTTTGTACTCAAAGAATTGACCATCTAGCAAAATGGCTGCACCAGTATTACTGACTTCATGAACTGCAGACTGGACCCATAGGAGCCCTTCCATTCACATACATCCTAATTCGTTTCTTCGCTAGACTAGCATGCAATTTGTGAGCTGGACAACAATAACACAGTGTTTTGCCTGGGGGGAAAAAAAAAGAATGAAAAGTCAGCAGCTATAAATACTGTAGCTGCTGACTTTTAATATATAGACACTTACCTGTCCAAGGAGCCTGCGATGTCGGCACCCCAGCCGATTTTTGGATCGGCTGTCGGGTGCTGCCACCGCCATTCGTCGTAAGGGAGAAAGGCAGTGAAGCCTTTCTACTTTACAACCGGTCCCCTACTGCGCATTTGCAAAGTATGTTGCACTTTCTAGTTGGCCCAGCGGCAGAGGGAGGGGGGGGGGGTCGAACTTCCGGGAGACAGCACCGCAGCGCCGTCCCTCAAAAGTGTGGTAGGGTACCTGTAAAAAAAATAGGTACCTGGTCCCCCTCCCCCCTGAAAGGTGGCACCTGAGGAGGTGGGGTGGGGTTGAGGAAGCAGATAAGCGGAGGTTCCACTTTTGGGTGGAATTCCGCTTTGAAAGG
The DNA here is from genome assembly GCA_018402905.1 of Glandirana rugosa. Lineage (NCBI taxonomy): Eukaryota > Metazoa > Chordata > Amphibia > Anura > Ranidae > Glandirana > Glandirana rugosa. Next base: position 1,223,056 of record BLSH010024490.1, on the reverse strand, counting down.
GAGGTCCATGCTCTCTGCTGGATTTTTACAATATTTAATTCTTCTAGCATACTCTTGCATGCCTCGGCAGAGTCACATGACTAGAGCTCGAGAAATTTTTATAAGACAATATATACACAGTATATCACAAAAGTGAGTACACCCCTCACATTTTTGTAAATATTTTATTATATCTTTTCATGTGCCAACACTGAAGAAATGGCACTTTGCTACAATGTAAAGTAGTGAGTGTACAGCTTGTATAACAGTGTAAATTTGCTGTCCCTTCAAAATTACTCAACACACAGCCATTCATGTCTAAACCGCTGCCAACAATAGTGAGTACACCCTTAAGTGAAAATGTCCAATTTGGGCCCAATTAGCCATTTTCCCTCCCGGTGTCAAGTGACTCGTTAGGGTTACAAAGTCTCAGGTGTGAATGGTGAGCAGGTGTGTTAAATTTGGTGTTATCGCTCTTACTCTCTCATACTGGTCACTGGAAGGTCAACATGGAACCCCATGGCAAAGAACTCTCTGAGCATCTGGAAAAAAAGAATTGTTGCTCTACATAAAGATGGCCTAGGCTATAAGAACCTGAAACTGTGCTGCAGCATGGTGGCCAAGACCATACAGTGGTTTAACAGGACAGGTTCCACTCAGAACAGGACTCGCCATTATCGACCAAAGAAGTTAAGTGCACATGCTCAGCATCATATCCAGAGGTTTGTCTTGGGAAATAGACCTATGAGTGTTGCCAGCAGTGCTGCAGAGGTTGAAGGGGTGGGGGTCAGCCTGTCAGTGCTGAGACCATACGCCGCACACTGCATCAAATTGATCTGCATGGCTGTCATCCCAGAAGGAAGCCTATTCTAAAGATGATGCACAAGAAAGCCCACAAACAGTTTGCTGAAGACAAGCAGACTAAGGACATGGATTACTGGAACGATGTCCTGTGGTCCGATGAGACCAAGATAAACGTATTTGGTTTGGATGGTGTCAAGCGTGTGTGGCGGCAAACAGGTGAGGAGTACAAAGACAAGTGTGCCTTGCCTACAGACAAGCATGGTGGTGGGAGTTTCATGGTCTAGGGCTGCATTAATGCTGCCGGCACTGGGGAGCTACAGTTCCCTGAGGAAGCCATGAATTCCAACATGTATTGTGACATACTGAAACAGGGCATGATCCCCTCCCTTCAGAGGCTGGGCTGCAGGACAGTATTCCAACATTATGACCCCAAACACACCTCCAAGACGACCACTGCCTTGCTTAAGAAGCTGAGGGTAAAGGTGATGGACTGGCCAAGCATATCTCCAGACCTAAATCCTATTGAGCATCTGTGGGGCATCCTCAAACGGAAGGTGGAGGAGTGCAAGGTCTCTAACATCCACCAGCTCCATGATGTTGTCAGAGGAATGGAAGAGGATTCCAGTGGCAACCTGTGAAGCTCTGAAACCCATGCCCAAGAGGGTTAAGGCAGTGCTGGAAAATAATGGTGGCCACACAAAATATTGACACTTTGGGCCCAATTTGGACATTTTCACTTAGGGGTGTACTCACATTTGTTGCCAGTGGTGTAGACATTAATGGCTGTGTGTTGAGTTTTTCTGAGTGGACAGCAAATTTACACTGTTATACAAGCTGTACACTCACTACTTTACATTGTAGCAAAGTGTCATTTCTTCAGTGTTGTCACATGAAAAGATATAATAAAATATTTACAAACATGTGAGGGGTGTACTCACTTTTGTGAGATACTGTAAATGGCATTTCTGTTTGTGGTGCTCACATGTAGTTTAAGGATCTGGGATGGATGGATTTTTGAAGGTCTCTGGACAATGCTCAAACTGTTTGTCTCATGCCCAATATTAACTTTTGCTTTATTAGATTTATAGTCTTCAACACTAGTGTTCCTTTGGCTATTTGGGAATATTAAATATGAATATAAAACAGGTTTATGTTGGTTGCAATTGTGTGTTCAGGTTTATTCTTTTATTTATTACTAAATATTAAAAATTACTAATAAAGGTTGCATGCTTTTTATTAGTATATAAAACACACAGGATATAGAAGCATACTCAATGCTTAGTAAAAAAGGATTGAATGAAGGAACACTAAAATGGATTGCAGTATAATGGAACGTAATGCACGTGGGAGCATGAGAAATAAACTCCTAGGATTAAATCAGATGGCGGAAGCAGCTGCTGGAGCGCTGTAGTCTGTGATGTTTCAGGAATCACAACAATCCCTGGGATGTCTTAAAATGGTTAAAATTAAGCACAATGCACATAAAGGGACATAAAATTAGGCCTATTCAATAAAGCAAAAGTAGATGTTCAAAGTGTAATGATCTGCATTAAAGAGGAGCTTCACACAATCTAAGTAAAACTAAATTTCATCTTTTTAAAACATGCAGCCCAAGTTCTTGAACTGCCATTTTGTGTAACATGGTCATCCCAGGAGACTGATATAACAGCTTGTACCCCCCTGATGACTATCAGAGGCGATGCATATAAAGTATTAGCATGTAACTTGTACCTCGCAGTTCACCTTGCTACATATCCAATTCCCACATTTTTAAAAGAAGTAGTTAGCCCTACAAAGTCACTGATTACGGCTATCAGTTTAAAGCTATATTAATGAAAAATAGTTCAACTATACTTATTAAAACATCTTGCATTTAAAAAGGTATCTCATTATCAGGCTAATGTACAGGTGCTGGTCATATAATTAGAATATCATCAACAAGTTGATTTATTTCACTAATTCCATTCAAAAAGTAAAACTTGTATATTATATTCATTCATTACACACAGACTGATATATTTCAAATGTTTATTTCTTTTCATTTTGATGATTATAACTGACAACTAAGGAAAATCCCAAATTAAGTATCTAAATTAGATTACTACTTAAAGCGGAGATCCGGGCTAAAAAAAAAAATTAAAAGTCAGCAGCTACACATACAGTAGCTGCTGACTTTTAATATTAGGACACTTACCTGTCCTGGACTCCAGCGATGTCGGCACCCGCCGCCGATCTTCGGATCGGGGGACGGGTGCAGCCGCCTCCATCGCGGGTAAGGGAACCCGGACGTGTAAGCAGTACAGCTTCACGCCGGGCACCTTACCGCGCATGCGCGAGCTCTGCCACGCTCTGCTACTGGCCAGGCGGCCAGTAGCAGAGCGAGCAGGGAGGAGGGAGCCGGCTTCTGATGTCAGCGGCCGCGTCCGCCGGCCAGAGCTCCCGGAAGTGTGGAAAAGGACACCTGTCTAAAGACAGGTGTCCTCTTCCCCCTCCCCCCCGAAAGGTGCCAAATGTGACACCTGAGGGGGGGAGGAATCCAACCAGCGGAAGTTCCACTTTAGGGTGGAACTCCGCTTTAAGACCAGTACAAAAAAAGGATTTTTAGAAATCTTAGCCAACTGAAAAGTATGAACATGAAAAGTACGAGCATGTACAGCACTCAATACTTAGTTGGGGCTCCTTTTGCCTGAATTACTGCAGCAATGCGGCGTGGCATGGAGTCGATCAGTCTGTGGCACTGCTCAGGTGTTATGAGAGCCCAGGTTGCTCTGATAGTGGCCTTCAGCTCTTCTGCATTGTTGTGTCTGGCATATCGCATCTTCCTCTTCACAATACCCCATAGATTTTCGATGGGGTTAAGGTTAGGCAAGTTTGCTGACCAATTAAGAACAGGGATACCATGGTCCTTAAACCAGGTACTGGTAGCTTTGGCACTGTGTGCAGGTGCCAAGTCCTGTTGGAAAATGAAATCTGCATCTTCATAAAGTTGGTCAGCAGCAGGAAGCATGAAGTGCTCTAAAACTTCCTGGTATACGGCTGTGTTGACCTCAGAAAACACAGTGGACCAACACCAGCAGATGACATGGCACCCCAAACCATCACTGACTGTGGAAACTTTACACTGGACCTCAAGCAACGTGGATTGTGTGTCTCTCCTCTCTTCCTCCAGACTCTGGGACCCTGATTTCCATAGGAAATGCAAAATTTACTTTCATTAGAGAACATAACTTTGAACCACTCAGCAGCAGTCCAGTCCTTTTTGTCTTAAGCCCAGGCGAGACGCTTCTGATGCTGTCTGTTGTTCAAGAGTGGCTTGACACAAGGAATGAGACAGCTGAAAGCCATGTTTTGCATACATCTGTGTGTAGTGGTTCTTGAAGCGCTGCCTCCAGCTGCAGTCCACTCTTTGTGAATCTCCCCCACATTTTTGAATGGGTTTTGTTTCACAATCCTCTCCAGGGTGCGGTTATCCCTATTGCTTGTACACTTTTTTTCTACCACATCTTTTCCTTCCCTTCGCCTCTCTATTAATGTGCTTGGACACAGAGCTCTGTGAACAGCCAGCCTCTTTTGCAATGACCTTTTGTGTCTTGCCCTCCTCGTGCAAGGTGTCAATGGTCGTCTTTTGGACAACTGTCAAGTCAGCAGTCTTCCCCATGATTGTGTAGCCTACAGAACTAGACTAAGAGACCATTTAAAGGCCTTTGCAGGTGTTTTGAGTTAATTAGCTGATCAAAGTGTGGCACCAGATGTCTTCAATATTGAACCTTTTCACAATATTATAATTTTCTGAGATACTGAATTTGGGATTTTCCTTAGTCGTCAGTTATAATCATCAAAATTAAAAGAAATAAACATTTGAAATATATCAGTCTGTGTGGAATTAATGAATATAATATACAAGTTTCACTTTTTGAATGGAATTTGTGAAATAAATCAACTTTTTGATGATATTCTAATTATATGACCAGCACCTGTATAGCTAATAGCTCTTTGATATATGTATAAAGAACAGTACCTAATTTTGTAAAAGTCCCACCAACTTTCTTAATCTTATTTTGCAGATAAGAGAAAAGCAAAAACACCTTTGCAATTACTAATTTTTTTTAAAGGAAGAGAGCAAAAATCCAATTTCATACTCAGATCAGAAAATGTTTCCTTTCAATCCAGAGGAATACCTACAGGGGTCACAATTGCTCCAGGGCCATGTGCCCCCCCCCCCCCATGTATGCCTGGATAGGAGGGCGGCCGCATGTAGAGGAACCGATCCCTTCATGCAGCCAGTGAATGCCTGCTTCTCCTACTCTCCCTCCCGCAAACATTCAGTGGCTGCGGGAGGGAAATGGAGGACATTGGTTCCTCTACATGCCGCTCCTGTGGTCTCCCTATCGCTGTCCTGCTGCCTGGGGCTCCTGTGTGCTCTCTCCTGCCCCCTCACTGCCCTGCTGGGTTTTCCCCTCCCACCGGCTGCTGCGGGGGGATCTATCAAGATGGAGAGCGGGGAAGGAGCTGGTGCAGATAACAGACTTTTTTTTTGTGTGTTTACACTATGCCTCAGGTTATGAATGAATAGGAAGCTTTGTACAGAGCTCTTCCTATTCATTCACTCTGTGCAGCTGAAGCTGCAGAGAAAGGGACTGATGAATCTGTCCTCAGTCCCTTTCTTTGTCTTAAGTGAGACATCAGGGGTCTGTTTAGACCCCTGATAGTTCACCAAAGCCCCCTAAATGGGGGGTCCTTAAAATATGAAAAAAAATGATAAAAAATAAAATGGTAAAAAAAAAATATAAAAACAACAAAAATAAAAAACTATTAAAGTGCAAAAACAATGGTGCGCTTATTCATACATACAAAATGTGTTGCAAAATATGTGCATCAGTAATATTGCATGAAATGTGTAAACATTTATATAAAGTGCATATGGGCTCAAAACAACTGGTTACCCAGCAATCTATAAAAATGTCCTTAAAGTGATACTAAAGGCTCACATTAACCACTTGCCGACCGCCAACCGCAGGTTGACGGCGACAAGGTGGTTCGTTATCGCAAATCGCCGTCATACGACGGCGGCTGCGATAACGCGCACTGTGAGCGCGCGCGCCGCCGGAGGCGCGCCCGCGCGCTCACTGTGTACGGGGAGGGCCAGGGAGTGGGTGCGGCGGCTTCGATTGCCGCCGGCTACCCGCGATGGCCCCCCCGGAGCGAGTGAGCGGAGGTCCGTGTATGTAAACACGGACCTCCGCTCTGTGTGAGGGGGAAGGGCTGTGATCACAGCCTTCATTTACGTGAAGGCTGTGATAACTTCCCTTCCCCTGTTAGGGCATCCCCCATACAGTTAGAACACGCCCAGGGAACATAGTTAACCCTTAGGCAGTTGGACGCCAACCGCCAGCCGTTCACCAATTACACTCGGAAATCATAGTGAAATTCCTGTAAAAATATCTAACGACCCATTGGTCAACAAAACTCG